>PVJC01021317.1:0-28315 GCA_004026665.1 Murina feae | reverse complement strand
TCCATTCTATGTCTCTGATTCTATTCTATTCACCAGTTTATTCTTTTCATCAGATTTTTTACTCACTTGATTCTTAGATTCACTCGTTGATATATATTTGTTGTTCATAATTTTTACTTTCCTTTTTCTTCTTCCTCATTCTCAAAGGATACCTTTCAGCATTTCATATAATACTGGTTGGGTGGTGATGAACTCTTCTAGCTTTTCCTTGTCTGTGAAGCTCTTTATCCAACCCTCAATTCTGAACGATAGCTTTGCTGGGTAAAGTAATTTTGGCTGTAGGTCCTTGCTATTCATCACTTTGATTATTTCTTGCCACTCCCTTCTGGCCTGTAAAGTTTCTGTTGAGAAATCAGCTGACAGTCGTATGGGTGCCCCCTTGTATGTAACTAACTGCTTTTCTCTTGCAGCTTTTAAGATTCTCTTCTTGTCTTTTGCTCTTGGCATTTTAATTATGATATGTCTTGGTATGGTCCTCCTTTGGTTCCTTTTATTTGGAGTTCTCTGTGCTTCCTGGACTTGGAAGTCTATTTCTTTCACCAGGTGAGGGAAGTTTTCTGTCATTATTTCTTCAAATAGGTTTTCAATATCTTGCTCTTTCTCTTCTTCTGGCACCCTATAATTATGATGTTGGTGCGCTTGAAGTTGTCCCAGAGACTCCTTACACTATCTTCATACTTTTTGATCCTTTTTCTTTTTTCTTCTTTTCTTTTTTCTTTTTGCTTTTCCTGCTGGGTGGGTTTTGCTTCTTCATATTTCATATCTTTCTTGTGATCCTCTCATCTGCTGTTGGATGTCTGAATAATATTCTTTATTTCAGTCAGTGTATGCTTAATTTTTAGTTGGTCCTTTATCATATCCTTGAGTATCTCATTAGATTCATTGAGGATCTCACTAAATTTATCGGCAGTCTCTAGAAATTTCTTGAAAAACCTAATAACCGTAGTTTTGAACTCTATATCCTGTCATTTTCTTTCCTCCATTTCTGTCATTTGTGAACTGTTTCTTTGTCTCCGCATTTTGGCTGCTTCCCTTTCTGAGTTAGGTGATCACTGCAAGGCATTAACCTCTAAGCCACTTGGTTATGAGAGTCAGCTGTGTCTACAGTGAGAGAACTTCTGTGCTGGGGACACCCTTATGGGGCAAGAGTTGTTTCAGTGGGGCTTTTATGCTCACTGCATCTGCTCCGAGTGTGTTCCTTGTGGATCTGTTTTGTTTAGGTTAGTCCCACTTTGGCCACTGGGTTAGGCTGGCTCCTGTATCTTTAAGGAGGTGTTGATTAAGCCTTTGCTTAAGCTACTCAGTCTTTTATATGCAAAAGCCTCTGACGCAGCTTGGGAGGGGCGGGGCCTCGGGGAGTTTGCAGGGCAGGGCGGAGCAAATAGCTATGGCGCTTCTCAGCCTGGCGCTGAGAGACACCAGGTCTCTGTGTCCCATGGTAATTGCTGCAAGCAACGCTGAGAGAAACCCGCTTTGGATTTCCTCCCGGTGCCAGTCAGTCCCCCTTCTCCGGGTGTCTGGGTTTTCAGCAACTCACCTGGAACTGGAGTTCAGAGCCGCTGGGAACTTGTGGCTCTCTCCATTTTGGAAAAGAACCGCGTCCTCCGGCGCCAGCCCTCTCCCCGAGCCCCGTGTGCGCGCCTCCGTACCTCTGTACTTTGCTTCCGCCGCTCCTCTGAGTCTCAGACGCTTTTCTAGTTGTAGGATTTTCACTCAGCCAGCCTTCCTGTGGGTGTGAGTGGTGTCGTGTGTTCTTTTCGTGGTTTTTCTGAAATAGTTGTTCACGGCTGCATTTACAGTGTTTACCTTATGCCACCCTCTTGAATTTTCCTCCAAGTTTCTGTTCTTAATCATTGTTCTATCTTGCATCCTGGATGATGGATGGTAGATTAGGTGGGGGAAGAAGGTGGATGGAAGGAAGGTGAAGCAAAGGAAAGCGTTAACAAATAGATGCAAACCTTATAACAGTTCACTTTGGGACTCATATCACAAAGTCAGAGAGAGATTTATAAAGCATGATCTCTCTAGAGAGGAAGGAATCTTAGAACAAGTCTCATTTATGTAGTCTGTATTTCTTTCAGACTGTAATGTTTTCAAATGGGAAAAAATGATTAAAACCTATTTAACAAAGCTTTATTGAACTACAAGTGAATAAACCAAGGATATACCTTGGGTAATGAAAAAATGAGAAGTTTTCAGAAGGTAACAGAGAAGATATATAACATGGCAGAGGGCCAGCTGGTGGGGGGTGGTTTGGGGGGACATGGGTGATGAAGTTACAATGGAGCTCTCTCCTCTTCTATTCTCTGCTTTGGATTCACACAACTGTAGAGCCTGAGTGAGCACCTGTTTAGTCAGGTTCTCTGGGAAGCTGACTCTGAGGTAGAATCTATGCGGAAATTTATTGGAAAGTATGCTCAGCACCAACTCTGGTGGAAGGTGAGCTATGAAACAAGGCCCATAGCCTCAGCTGACCCCATTGGATGCTCTGGAGCTAACATGGCCCATCAGATTGGCTTGGTATTTATACCCCACCTGAATCAGTCACCAGTTGTAGGATGTTGGCAAGGGGGCTCTGTGTACCTGAGGCCCTCCCTAACCTGCTGAGAGCTGAAGTCTGCCTGCTCCCAGAGCTCCCAGCAGCAGTGTCCTTCTTAGAAGGGGGATTTGGGTGGCTCACTGGCCGCCCCTCACAGCCCCCAGATCAGTGTTTTTCTACCTGTAGTCAAACCATCCGGAAGAGGCCGATTCCCGGGACCCAACTGCTACCTCCTGAGTCAGAGTCTCTAGGGGTAAGGCCTGAGAGTGAGCATTTTGTAAACTCCACGAGTGAGCCTGGTTTACAGTGAAGATGAGGAACAGCTACACAAATGAGAGAGAAAATAAAAACTTGCTGCCAACCCAAGTGGAAACTTGTAAAAGAATTTCCAATTTCTAATCCCACAATGTTCATTTCCTTCGGCTACCTCACTGCTGCTGCAAGATGATTTCCCTCTGTGAGCATGGATGCATTATCTGCAGCTGCCATCCGTCCTGTGTGTCTGCCCATGGATGCCCAGAAGGCTGAAGTACTTCCAGTTCATCAGCCGAGCCTGGCAGGCCTGATGCTGCAAAGGCTGATTCATCGTGCCAAAAAGGTCCTCAGGCTCACGCGTGCCTATCTTCCTTGGAATGCTTATTGCTTCTGAAGAGTCTATATGTCAATAGGACAATCCAGCTAAATCACTGCCTCATATATGAGGAAGCTTTGGGAGGTCATTGAATAAGCTCCACGCCTACCAAGCAGCCAACTATTGGAAGGGCATTTAATCTCTCTGAACACTTCCCTTTTCTACACTTAACTATTCATCTGAAACCCACCCACTGGGCCACTGCCATGCTTATCCCTCTTCCTGACTTCCTTCTGATAGGGTCTGTGGCTAGCAATGACCCATCAACCAAAATCTCTGAAGCCTCAGCCAGAAATTGAACCAGCCAGGCAGATGAAACATGTGGAAAACAGCAACGTTTTCTTTCAGAAAAAGTAAGTGTCTGTATGTGTCCATATACATTATGAGACTTAATGAAGTTCACAAATGCTTATGTTGCCGGCCTTCCTTACAGCTAGGAGTTATGACTCATGAGTTATTAGAGAAAATCTGCTGTGAGGACTTCAATAAAAAGCAATATTCACCAGTGGCTTATCCCTTCTCCTTTCCCTGTTATTCCTACCTTGAGTGCCATCATAATAGCTGGAGGATAGCAGTCATAAGGAAAATCCAAGAAAATTTCGAAAACAGTGGCAGTAACATGATTGAGCCTCACGTCCAATAGTAGCTATCTATGACATCTTACTACCCAAGAATAATCAAGTCCTATCTGTTTAAACCAGCAAATGATGATCTTGAGCCAAATCTGGCCCACTTCCTGTTCCTGTAAATAAAGGTTTATTGGAATATAGAAATGCCCATTCACTCACATTGTCTCTAGTTGCTATAACAATGGCTGAGTTGAATAGTTTCAATAAAGACCATGTAAAATAGCCTTCAATATTTACTATCTGGCCCTTTACAGAAAGTTTGCTGACCTCTGGTTTAAGCACATGTTGGTTAGTGTTCCTGTAAGTTACAGCCAAGTAATATTTCATTAATATAATATCCCCAATACCTAACACAGGGGCTATCCCACAGAAAATGCTCAATAGACAGCTATCTGATGAATAGATGAATCAATAAGTTTAGGTCAGTGATTATATCTTCATTTTTTAAAAATCTATGCCAGGGCCAACCAGTGCCTTACATAATGGATTTTTAACAAATATAGATTTTTGTCTAGATGTGGATGTAAAAAATAACATTCAAAACAATTAGAGAAGAATTAAATACTAAACTGTGTGGACTTGAATGTATCTGCTCTGAGAATACTGAGCTATGTGTGTGGGCTAGTGCGGTAAAATTAATTTTCATGGTGCAGCTGGGAATTTTGACAATTTTATTCTCTTAAAGTAACTACAGACAAATAACTCACATCATTTGACCATTAAAGAAGACATATTATTCATGATGATTCAGGAGGACATCTCATAGGACTTCTGGTCCTAAGGATTTGACAAGGACTCTCTCGCAGCTTAAGAAGTTTGTTATTGTACTGGGTAGAATTTATGGAAGAGGAGCTGACTGGGTAGAAATCTCAGATGGGAGGTAGAAGGGGTTGGCAGAAGTCTAAGCATAAGGTAGAAAAGACCATAGCACATAAGAGTGTGGAACAGGGTTTAGCTTCCCCATTTGTTCTGGAATATTGTCTTACTTCTAAGTAAAATCAAACAAGTATTGAATTCAGGATATTAATGAAACTTCCCACTTGATAAATACAATTATTCATGGTCTCATATCTAATGGCCTATTCTTCTGAAATGATCAATGATTTTAAACCATAGCAAACTAAAAAACTCTAAGCTTACTTTAGACTAGTCTGCATGTAGGACTGTTTGCCAAAATCATCTCTTTACAGGGTATGCCTTAATCTAAAAATTCAGGTAAATCCATGAATAGGCCAATTTTGAAGTGATTTCTGTCATAAAGAGAATGTGTTCAAATAAAGATTAAAATTTTTAAAAATATTTTTTATTGATTTCAGAGAGGAAGGAAGAGGGAGAAAGAGATAGATACATCAATGATGAGAGAAAATCATTGATCGGCTGCCTTTTGCACACCCCCCACGGGGGATGGAGCCCACAACCCAGGCATGTGCCCTTGATTAGAATCGAAACTGGGATGCTTCAGTACACAAGCCTTTGCTCTATCCACCGAGCCAAATCAGCTAGAGCAAGATTCCAATTTTGATATACCACTTGTTTCAAGACGACTGGGAGCTCATTATTAAAGAGATTATTTAATCATGCCATCCTCACCAAATGCTATATGCAAAATTGCCAGAAACCTGAACTAAGAACCTCTTAACTCTCAACAAAAAAAGTAAATGGAGAACAATTTCTGAGAATGTAACAGTGGTTTTTTCCTGAACTGAGCCAAATTCAAGACTATAACTGATCCACTAAAAGTTGAGATGAATGAATGAATAGGGGACCTAGCCTGCAATAACTGAGAATATCAAGAGATAAAGTGTAAGGATGAAGAGCAGGCATATAAACCCCACATGCTGGTTGTACAATTTTGAGCTTGACTATCTTAAACCCTGCCCTTGATCAGCTGGAACCCTTAAAATGAAGACAAAAACAAGACTCTGTGAGCCTGTGTCTTTAGTACTTAAAATCCTTAAATAATTAGGGGATCCAGTTATGGGATTTCTATATTTTCTTTCCTTGAAAGAATTCCAAACAATGCACATAGCATTGGCCAATACAGACTTTTTAGAGAACATGGACCTATGATGACTCAGAAAAAAAACCTCAAAGGATTTATGATCCTAAGCATTTGATAAGGAGTCAAATGCATCTCAAGACTCTGACACAGTGGGGTGCTCAAGGCATTTTGCCTTTTCACCTTTTGTTCTAGTTGCAGAGGATAGAGTAAGAAAAATGAAAAAAGCACTGTACTAAAATCAAGACCTGAATCCCAGCCAAAACTCTGCCTCGAATAGCGTATGGTTTCAGTTAAGTCTCCTAGCCTTTGTGTCTTAATTATGTGGGGGTTTTTTGAAAAATAAGAGTTTAGAGCTCTGATGTCCTTTTAGCAATATGGGCCCTGATAGCCACCCAAGATCATGTTGTGGTTATTCTGGATTGTAACTGCTTTAATATCACTCTGTAGAAATCATTTTAAAGAGAGCACATTTGGGAAGGAGGCAGGATGTAACAGAAAGCTCTATGTACTGGTAAACACAGTGTGTGTGAGACATCAGGTACTCCATCTCTATGAACATCACTATAAGGTTATTGTGAGAATTAAATGAAGTGACATATATATAACACGGTGCTGAGATGCCTGATAAATGTCAGGTACTCAGTTAATGTTAGTTCCATACTCTTTACCCCACTGATTAAAGATGGGAAGAGAGGTAAGAGACAGGCCAGAGTTTAAGTAACTAAGGGTTTGACCAAGAGTAAGCAGGAGGACAGGGAATAAATAGAAATGAAAATTTTAGTAGAATAACATGGTTTGAAAGTAGAGAGTTCAGTTCTTAGAATATCAATTTGAGATAAAAGCTAAACAACCCAGAGAAAATGTCCAGTAGGCATTTTGGAATGTAAAATGCAAGGCTTACAAGAAATCTAAGCAAAGGAGATAAAAGATGAGTATAATTCATCACTGACTCTCTAGAGCCAAGTTTTTCAAATGTTGACTATAAGCCATCTTAAGAAATACATTTGGTATTTTCTACTGTTCCTTGTTAAACAGAGGGGGGGGGAGAGAGAGAGAGAGAGAGAGAGAGAGAGAGAACAGGCATATGACAATAACAATTTTTTCCATTAAAAAGTTGTAGTCTTTCAACATGAGATATGAGATACAGTTAGATATTTTCAATTATGTTGTACTAGAGGCCCTGTGCACGAATTCATGCACCAGTGGGTCCCTCTGCCTGGCCTGTGGGATCAGGCCTAAACAGGCTCTCTGACAACCCCTGGGTTTCAAGAGGGCATAGGCCAGGCCAAAGGACCCCACCAGTGCATGATCAGGGCTGGGGATGGATATGGGAGGTTGGCCAGCTGGGGAGGGACTGTGGGAGGGCTCCAGAGCATGTCCAACCTGTCTCAGTCCTGATCAGCCAGACCCCACCAGCAAGCTATCCTATCAATTGGAGCATCTGCCCCCTGGTGTTCAGTGCATGTCATAGCAAGCAGTTAAATGGCCTTAGTATATCATTAGCATATTATGCTTTGATTGGTTGAATGACCAACCAGAGGACCAGACACTTAGCATATTAGGCTTTTATTATATAGGATTCTAGTCTATTTTTTTCTGTTTCATCATGGAGGAGGGAGATAAAATCCTGGTTACAACCCCTAAGTTGCTTCCATGACCCAATAATGGGCTGAAAGCCACAATTTGAGAAACACTGTTTTGGAGGCTATGGAGTCATAATTTATAGCTATTATCCAAACCATCCAAGTTAAGAACTCTATTTTTTTCTGATAGGTCTCCTCAGGTAAGGGAAACAAAAGAAAAAATAAACAAATGGGACTACATCAAATGAAAAAGTTTTTGCACAACAGAGGAAATCATTCACAAAATAAATGGGAGAACATATTTACCAATGATGCATATGAAAAGGGGTTAATAGC
Organism: Murina feae; assembly: GCA_004026665.1. NCBI lineage: Eukaryota > Metazoa > Chordata > Mammalia > Chiroptera > Vespertilionidae > Murina > Murina feae. The sequence continues at coordinate 20,595 of PVJC01021317.1, read as the reverse complement.
CTAAATTAATAAAGAACTCACAGAACTCAACACCAAAAAAAAAACAAAAAAACAATTCAATGAAAAATTGGACAAAAGACCTGAGTAGACATTTCTTCAAAGAGGACATACAGGTGGTCAATGGATAGTCATATAAAAGGATGCTCAACATCACCAATCATCAGAGAAATGCAAATTAAAACCACAAGGAGATATCACCCCACACCTGCCAGAGTGGTTACCGTCAATAAATCAACAAACAAGTGTTGGGGGGGGATGTAGAGAAAATGGAACCCTCTTGCATTTTTGGTGGGAATGCAGACTGCTGCAGCCACTGTGGAGAATAGTATAGCATTTCCTCAAAAATTTTAAAATGAGACTGCCTTATGACCCAGCAATTCCACTTCTGGGAATACATCCAAAGAAACCCAAAACGCCAATCCAAAATAATATATGCATCCCTATGTTCACTGAAATGCTATTTACAATAGCCAAGATTTGGACGCAGCCCTAGTGCCCATCAGTAAATGAGTGGACAAAAAATCTATGGTAATCTATGATATATTTACACAATGGAATACTACGTGGTCTTAAAAAAAAAGAAAGAAAAGGAAGTCTGACCTTTTATAACAGCATAGTGGGAAATGGAGCGTATCGTGCTAAATCAAAGAATGGTAAGTGTTATGTGAGTTCACTTATATGTGGAATCTAATGGCTAAAATAAACAAAATAGCAAGAGACTCATAGATACAAAAACCAGATTGAAAGCTGTTACAGGGGAAGGTGGTTGGAGGGCTAGGTGAATAAGGGGACGGATTAAGGGGAAAAAAACTCTCATGCACACAGACAACAGCATGGTGATTACCAGAAGGAAAGAAGGGTAGGTGTGATAAAAGAAGGTTAAGAGGGGAATAAAGGGTGATGAAAAGAGACTTGATTTTGAGTGGCGAATACACAATACAATATACAGATGATGTATTAGAGAATTGTACACCTGAAATCTACATAGTTTTACTAACCAATGCCATCCCAATAAATTTAATAATTTTTTTTAAAATTCTCTACAGGTTTGGATGTTTCTCACATCAACATTTAAAATTAAAGGGCTATCCCTAGCTGGTTTGGCTCAGTGGATAGAGCATTGGCCTGTGGACTGGAAGGTCCCAGATTCGATTCTGATCAAGGGCACATACCTGGGGTTGCAGGCTTGATTCTCAGTAGGGGTGTGCAGGAGGCAGCCAATCAATGATTCTCTCTCATCATTGATGTTTCTCTCTCTCTCTCTCCCTCTCCACATTCCTCTCTGAAATTAATAAAAATATATTTTAAACCAATGGACACAAATCACTGGAGAGTAGGAGAGGCTGGGGGAAGGGCAGGGGAAAAAAGAGATATTTGTACTAATCTTTGTAATACTTTATGTAATTAAATAATATATATTTTTTTAAAAAAAATAAAATTAAAGGGACACTTTTACATATTAATTTGTGAATTAACTGATCATGCTCTTCTTCCTATTTTCCTGTTGGGTTTTCTTTGTTCCTCAATTTTTAAGGCTTCTTTATACACTAAGAATATATTTTAGAAATGTTTTCTTCTAGTTTTTCAGTAGGTTTATTTTATGTAGTCAAAGTTATCACTCTTTTTCTGCCTGTCAGTTTTGAGGTATAGTTAGACTTTTCCTACACCAAGTTTAAAGAGGAATTCACTCATGGTTTCTTATCAGACTAAATGGTTTTATCGATATATTTAGATCTTTGATCCATTTTAAGCTATATTAGCATAGTGGGAAGTAGAAATCTAATTTTTTCTTTCTTTTTCTAAGTGGTTACAAGGTACTCAAAGTTCTCATTAAAATGTCTATCTTTTATCATATGCCAAATTGCCATAAGAACTTTGGTCTATTATTGAGTTTTTTCTTCTGTTTCTCTGGTCTATTTACTATTTATGCTCCAATTCTTCATTGTTTTAATTATAGAGGTTGTATGATATGGTTTATTCGGATAGAATTACTCCATCCCCATAATTATTCTTTTTCAGTACTTTCTTGGCTATTCTATATTTGATTTTCTATAAGAATTTCAGTGTCAATTTGTAAAATTGCATAATAAAGTTTATTTATACTTTCAGTACAATATGGTTGGTTAATCAGATTTTGCCACCATACTTTAACTAGAGTCTACTGATTATAAAACAGTCAATAAGCTAAATCTATTTTCTTCTTCCCTCTCCCTTTCCCTCCTACTTCTCAGTTGCTTTATACTTTGTCACAAAAACATATAACATTTATACTTTCAACTTCCAATCTAATCCCCACATTTTTATTCTTATATCTACATTTACATACTGAAAATTTCACCTGAATTTTAGCATTTTCAGCAAAATCCTTTGAAATTTTCCCAATCATCTCTTGGTTGATAACCTGACGCTGATAAAATTAATCAAATAATAAACATTTAATTAATTTTGCTGTATAAATGTTATTCTGAAACTCTGTTGCTGATATTTTCTTTTCCTTAAACTAAATTAGTGGCAAAGTACCAACTCTATCTCTCCTTCCCACTCACTTCTCCCAGGAAAAAAAAAATCCTAAATCCATGGTAATATCCCTTTCCCTTTGAGTATCAAAGTGAAATAATGCCATTAAAAGCAACAAAAACATACCACATGTCAAAAAAAAAGAAAAAAATCTTTCCAAAGACCTTTTAATAACATCCCCACTGGGGAATTTAGATATAATCAGCATTTAATCCAATCTTTGTAAAACCTATAACCTTAATAATGAAATTCAGTGCTGGCATTATCCCCAGTCAACTACAGTTCTATTTATTCATTTGATGTCTTAACATTTAGTTGAATTATCTAACAAAAACACCCCAAGATAAAGAATAGAGTAATTATATAAACACTTGGAGCAGAACAATTATAAAGCAAGAGCAGTTAGCATTAGCCTGGTTAGAGGGTTCATCTGCATTTGCATCTATCCAGAGGTGCAGGCCTGGTGGCTTTTACTATCTGTTCTGTTATGTTCTTCTTTGACTTCTGCATGTTTATTAGTTTTCTTTAATTAGATGCATAGAACGCTTTTTCTCATTTAGGTGTCAACATTCATATGCATCTGCACTAATTTCACTTCAGAGATATACCCAGGAGCCTTGGAAACATAGGTGGGGTGTGAGAGAGGACACCGGGCCATCAACAGGGAAGAAACACCTGGGGGAATTTGTCTGGAGTTAGATCTTTTGTGCCTTTGGGAGGCATAAGGTCTTAGATTACATTCCTAAATTACATTCTTAGATTACATTCCTAAATTGGCCTTCAACCACATGTATATTAGGTCATCAGGAAAATCTCCAGCACTTAACTGTAAATGAAAACGTCATGTAATTTTAGCCCTACCAGACCTGAGGCCCTGAACCTAACTGTCCCTTAAACCACACAAACTCAATTCAAACACATGAGGGAAGACATTTGCAATGGCTAACCATGAGGTTTGACCATGATTGGCTGGTTATTTTTAGTTTGTGACGCTCTTTTTTTTTTCACGTACTAGACAAAGTACCTAGGCAAAGAGGTATAGCGGCAGATTGAGAAATTACTGAAAAATCAGTACAGTGGTCTGGTAGGATTAGAAGCTCTTTTTGCAGTTCTAGGTCCTCTTTTAAATAAATAAATAAATAAATAAATAAATAAATATTGATTTTTTTTTTTTTTTTTTTTTTTTTAGAGAGAGGAAGGGAAAGGGATAGAGATAGAAACATCGATGAGTAGAAAAAATATCTATCGGAGGCCCTGGGGATTGAATCCCCAAACTGGGCACATGTCCTGACTGGGAATTGAACTGGTAACCTCTTGGTTAATGGGTTGACACTCAACCACTGAGTCATGCTGGGCTGGTTGGGTCCATTTCTTTAGCCTAAATGGAAATCTTTAAGAAAGAGCAATTTCTCTGAACTTACTAGTATTTTCTCAGTATTCTCTTACATCCTTTCTTTTCTTTTTTTCCACCCTCTTCTTACACAGAAACCATAAATATATTTTCCTTGAACCTACTTGCTTAGGTACTTGACAGCTTGACTCAGTTCCCAGGAAGAAGTGCTTTTGATTCATGTGTGCCTAAATCACTTGCTTTAAAATATCACATTTTTCAAGAATATGCCACTTGAGTTCAAGTGAAAACCAGGAATATTTTATGCAGTTTGATAAAACTAAAATTCTCTTTGGGAGAAAGAAAAAGATTTTGCTACTGTAGAATGTTGTTCTACAACATAAGGAACTAAACAGTCTCAGGATCAGAACATGTCAAAAGGTGAAGTTCTAAACACAGGCCACAAACGTATCAAGATGTATGTGATCAGATCAGGTTCACTTCCCATTGAATTCACCAAAGGTGCCCTAAAATAAGGAGAGGAAATGAAAACCTTAAAGGCAGAGACACACTCCCTTGTCGTATACCCCAAGAGTTTCAAGGACATTTTATGAACTTAAATCTTGATGAGGTGTTTAGTGCACAAAGGGACATAAATGACTCAGTCTCAATGACTCAGTCTCATTCTCTTTTTTAAAAAAATTTTAAACAGCATGTAATTTCCAAGGTTCAAATTATGTGACCAATTTTTCCATGACATGTATTCAGCAGTTCCTCAGCAGTTAAAAGTGTCCTGGAGGAAGAACATGAGAATAATCTGCTAGTATTTTTATACTGAGATACCTTTTGCTAAAATAGCTAGAATTTCTTTATGAATAATTATTCTCAAGGTTTTCTAAAGGAGATCTTTAGCCCTGTTCTCTGGTCTAGATGAAAAGAGGTTCAAGCATGCGCCTAAAGTGAGCATGCCGTCTGAATCACCAGGGCAAGACGCACAATTCAGTGAACTAAATTTGGGGACGGGGGAGTGGGGGGGAGGGGAGAGGCAAGTATATGACACACAGTGAGACAAGAACATTTTTGCCAAAAACAGAAAGGTTGAAAGATGCCAAGAGGCCTGAAGCCCATTGGACATCATAGTAGATAAAACTGTCATGATGTGGTTTTTATCTTCACTCTTTCAGGCCTAGGACTGGAGACTCAGAAATGAATACATCCTGACTGACAGGTACACAATAATTACATTCACTTGAGACTTGTATATAGACCAAAAGGCCAGTTTATGAAATTTCCATCATGAGTGTGATATCCATGGAGGTTCAAGAGAGAACCTGCCCCAAGACCCTTGGGATCTGACACAGCATTTGAGCCAAGGTTATGCTCTTAATCTAGCAGCCCCCGCCAATTACTGAGCACAGCACTGAGCAGGGATACTGTGGCCTGGCAAATTCTAAGCAACGCAGATTCTTCTATAGGTAAATGTGCTAGAACTCCCTTGAGTTTGGCAAATTGCACCACAGTCAAAGGCTCCTCCTACCAGTGTTCTTACTTTTTCCCTCTCCTATCACAAGTGTGAGACCTACACTGCAGACTGAAGTCTCTCCCCACCATCTACTATTCTTACTCTCCTCTATCTCATAGACATCTCCCCCAATAAGTCTATATTACCTCTAACTCTTTCTTGGCATCTGCTTCCCAGAGGACTTGACTGTCTCAAGGAGTCATCCCCTTTCTATAATGAAAATGTTATGGCATTGTGCTTGTCTTGCTATCAAGGTATTAGAAGAGCTCAATCAATAATTGGAAATCTGTTGAGTGTAGCAATAAAATGTGGTTGTTTGTTTCTTTGAACTCTATCCTGCAATAGTTCTGAAGTTTTCAGTTCTCTTGAATTTACCGTGCACTTTCTTCCCTCTTCCTCAACCTTGACCTGGCTTGGTTCTATTCACAGTTCAGGATCAGGAACAGATCAATATCTGTCTTTCCAAGAAGCCTTCTCTGACCTGACCTCGCCTAAGGCATTAGTGGATGTTTCAGAAGAGTTGTATATATCCCTTTTGTACCAATTACACTATATTACCTGAAAATTACATGGCTACTTACCTCACTAGACTACTATCTTGTGAGCAGGAACTGTATCTTATATGCTTGTGCATCCTCAGTACTATGCCCTGTATTTCATATTAACTAGTGTTTAATAAATGAATGATGTGGGAGGTTTATGATTTTGGAATAACAGCAAAATAAGATAACTTGAAAACCCTCCCTACAAATGCTATCTGAAACATAAGAAACATTCTTTGAGATCCATAGCTAAGCTTACAAGAAAGAAGGGGAATTCTCAAACATCTTAAATGAAGGCAGCACTGAAAACCAGACAAATGTGTTCTGCTAATGTTACAGTGGGCCTAAGAGTTGAGTAAGAGGTAGAGGATAGCAATCCTGGTAAGCTAGCATCGGGCTCCAGTGTCCATGCAGAAACACGAGATGAGGCCTTGCCAATGTGGAATGAAGAAGTGGGATTGAGTTGGGACTTTTGAAGGGCTATTATTTTAGTGAGAATCCTGCTGAAAAAAATAAATTCCCAGCAGCACTGAGAGATGAGACTAAAATTTATCTTTCTCTGTCAGGCTCTAGATAGAAACAAAAATTTTCTATAAGTTTAAAACCCAGGCCTGTACTTCCTTGGTTTAGTTTCAAATTTGTATTGCCCCAGAATTTCCAGATCAACAAACTAACAGAAACTAATTTCACACTCAGGATAGCCCTACAGTATTTGTCAAGAATACATGCAAAAGCTGCAATGAAAGGTCTCAGCCTCAACCTGAGTTACAGCTTTCCACGTATAAATCCTCACTGTGATCTAAAATAACAAAATACACAAGAAAATGATATGCTGTGTGCCAGAGGCAACATAAGTATTCCCAAAATTTTGGCTGATAATATGAAAGAAAATACTTTTTAAAAGTATTAAATACAGCAATGAAAGAATCAAATTCCTAAGGGAAGAATAAGACACCATAAAAAATAATGGATAATAAAATCCTTGAATATGGCTACAATAAAATTCAGTAGTAGAACTTTAGCTAACTTTATGCATCGTTAAAGAAAATATCAGTGTTATAAAGAAATAAAAAGTCAGAAGCCTAAGAAGAGAATGAGACATTATGTAAAAAAAATAAAAGGAAAATTAAACAAATCACCAATATAATGCCTCAAAATAAAAAATATACAGGCATTGAAATTAAAAAACTAGAAGACAGATTAATATCAAATTAAACACTGTAAGAGAGACTTAATAACTGGAAGATAGATCTGAGGAAATACAAAATGAGATGTAGAAATAAAGCACTGGAAAGTATTATAAAATGTTAAGAGGCATGGAAGAGAAATGAATAGCCCCTTTACACGTCCTGCGTGGTTCAGGGTTCCTGTTCAGGGTTCGAGTTCTGGAGGAGGCTGCACTCAAAATGAAGAGAGACTAGAAGAGAATCAATTTGGAATAATGGGGACCAGGCGTAGCATTTTTCCTCTAGTGGGTAAGATTGCCCACTGCTCTGGCCTTGCTCAAAGCTTTTATTAAGGCAATGGGGAAAACAACCATATCCTTATCCTTAGGGCAGGAAATTCCAACAACAAAGAGACAACAAGAATTTACATATCAGTAACAGAGGTGGAGGGCTGCTTTAACTATCCATGTCTCCATCTCAACCATGAGTGAATAGCTCCCCCACTATTCAGGGGAATTAAGGTCGACCAGCCTTCAGGCACATTTCTCTACTAAGAGACAATGCCAGTCTCCGCACCTAGACACTGTATAGTGAAATTGCAGAAAATAAATGCAAAGAGAAAATCTTAAGAATAACCAAAAAGGGGGGAGGGTAAAATTCCTTAAAAAGCAACAACAATTAGATTACTATCAGACTTCTGTTTAAGAAAAGGAACCAGAATAAAATCTTGATTGAATGAATTTTTAAGACAGAGTTTTACTTAGGCCAAAAATAACAAAGGGTTTATTTTGTATGCCCTTTACCATCACCTAGGTATGCCTTCCTGGAAGGATCTTTATGTCCATTCAGTCTCAGTGGAGGGAAAAAATCTATCCATTATCACTCTGTCCTTGGCAGGAGGACAAGTAAAGCTCCACTACGTACATAGGATCTACCCAAAATCGAGGCCATAGTGAGGCCCAGGGAAATATTACTGCCCCACAGACAAGATGGCAATGCCAGGATATTTCCATAAATATTTTATTCTCATGAAAACAGCCTATGAATTAAACTCCAATTCAATTCTTAATGTTAGAGATTCATTGAATGTTTAAATGAAGCAAGTGAGGTCCTGTATTAAACACTTTACATATATTATTTTATTCTGCTTCTCCATTGTATAGAGATGGAGATTGAGGCTTAGTCTAGGGTTGGCCAGACTAGTCCAAGGTTGCGGAGCTAGCAAGTGCTGGAGACAGGATTTGACAGGACAAAGACGAAGGCTGGCTCCAGCTGCACATTGGCTCAATGCAGTTTCCTGTCCAATCCTATTAAGCTGTCAGGAGGCGTGATGACACACAGGAATAGCAGAGAGGTTTCAACTGATGCCAACTCTAACCTATTTGCGGTTGTTTTGATAAAGATTCCAGTGCTCCATCTGAGCTCTGTGAAAACGAATGCTGTGATCATTTAGCAATGTCTGTTATTGGTGGGAAAAGGGCAGGGTGACGGTATTTGCTACGCATTTGCCATGCCCAGAATAGCGAATTCTCAGGAGGGTTTCTATCTTTAATACTCAAGTTAGAATTATAAGGAGAAAAATAACATTGACAATCGCTGCCACTCCTGATTTACTTTTTAATGGAAAGACACCCATCTGTGATATAGAACTTAAAAATGGAATACAAGCTGCTAAATTGTGTCTGAAACCTGCAATGGTGCAGGTTAACCTCAAATAACATTTCTTCCATCATTCCATAGTTTTTAAATGATAAGGAAGCAATAACCCAACAGCAGCAGAGACAAAATGAAGTGATAGGCTTTAAAAAAATATATGCCTCATAGCTGTCAACCCACTGCCAGGAGTTTCATGAGTCAAGCACCCACATGAATCAATCTTGGTCCCCCGCTGACCCAGGGAAATACAGGAAAATCACATCTAAATATATCCAACCTCTTCTCATCAATAGACCAGCGAATCGCCACGGTCCCAGTCATCTCCTCTCTCACCAAGTCTCTCATCTGGATGACTAATATTCCCTACCTGTTCTCATGGCTTCTACCTTTATTCCTGCAGATTTTAGCACAGATGTTAGAATGACTCTTTTACAACATAACTCAGATGCTGTCACTCTCACTCCTCTGCTCAAAATCATCCCATGGCATCCCTATCATTCACAGTAAAAGCCCAAAGTCCACACAGTGGCCTGTGAGGCTGCCTGAGACACCCTCTTTCCTCCTATCTGTGTCTCTCCACTGTTCCCTGTCCCCACCCCCACCCTCCCCACGTCAATCACACAGGACTTTTTGCTATTCTGTAAACATGTGAAGCTGGTTCTGTCACAGGGCTTTTGTGCTTGTGGTTCCATATGCCTGGAATTTTCTCCTCAGGTCATTCCTTCACCCCCTGTCTCATCTTTGCTCCAATATCCTTTACTCAAGAGGACTTTCTATTTAAAACTGCAGCTCCTCGCCCTCTATCTTATCACCCCTTTCCTGCCCTTTTTTTTTTTTTTAAGTTTACAATCATTCTACTTTTTGTCTGACTTGCCCCTTCTCTCTGCTCCCACTAAACTATAAACTTCATGGGGGCAGGGACGTTTCCATTTTGTTCTATGCTTTATACCCAGTGTCTAGAATTGTGGCTGCCACACAGTAGGCACTTCATAAATGAAGGAATGAGTTAAGCACCCACACTCATACTAGTAAGTTCTGTTTCCTGGAAAACAGGGGGGAAAAGCAAAAGCAAATTTTCCAAACATGTTTGTATAGTGGATCCAGGACTCAGAAAGATTACTAAGTGTAATCTATTACTCGATTTCTCGATAAAGATGCCAGTTTCTAAAAGCCTTAGGCCTTCAGACTCCATGCTAAAGCTCTCAGCCCGCAATGACCACAAAGCACATTCTGTCCTATTACTCTCCGTGTAGCTAGGGACCTGCGGCATCAGCTGGAACTTGTTGGAAATCAGGTCTTGGTTCTTACATCAGAACTAGTGGATCACACCGTGCGTTGGAATTCCACCATCCTAGGTGGTTTGATGCACATGGAAGTCTGAGAAGAATATCCTGTACCATGAGTTTCCAGCAAAAGGGCTCTGAGGTCTTATCAGGGGAAGCATAGTCAGTCTTTGGAAACCCAGATGTTGCTTTTTCCTAGAAAACAGAACTTAAAAAAAAAAAAGAAAAAGAAATGGAAAGCTGACACCTAAACAAGTCTGCATCAGCAACATGTGAAATCACCTAAGTTAAAAAAATATATATATTTTTTTCCTCAGTATCCCATGCTGCTGTTAGTTAGCACCCCGCCAGCATACACCACAGTTTAGCATGGGCCGTGCACAGGGAAGGTGGTGCCTGGGCTCAAGTTGCAGGCCCTTAAATACACCACGTTTTGACTCATCTATTTAGACAGGTAGGAATACAAGCCTCAAGGATGTTTTGAGTTTCAGATGGGATCACACTTGTGAAAGTTCTCTGGAAAGATAATAGTGCTGCATAAAGCGAGGTATTATTTCAGCATTAGTATTTACTTGCCATTTCCTAACACATGCTTGGTTCATGTTTCGGGAGATGGATTCACGCCATATCCCGATTCGCATTTGAGGACCAACTGTTGTTTGTTCTTCTACTAGAAGTTGCAGCAGCTAAGGTAGGATGTCTTCCAGTCACATGGTTTTGCTTCTAATTATCTTGCACAGCACCCACTCAGCAGGTTTTCCCTTGCCACTAACAGAACTGAAAGAAATAACTATCCTTCCTTCCTGAATCCCTAAAACCGTTAGAACTAAGCTCTGCCCAAAGTTCTCACCCTCTTCCTATGCTTCTGCCATCAGATCTCTAGTGAATCTTGCATCACTCTGAGGAGCAAAATAGCCCTATGGTCACCAAGAAGGAAACAGCTGTTACCCATGGATGAACAGGCAAGCTACACCCTGAAGCTGCATATGTCTGCCTATACCTAGAAACAGGTTTCCCTGATCTGAGCACTGTCTACCACCTGTTCCCTGCTAAATGAACTCCTGCCTGTGTGGGTTTACTCACAGTCAGTTCCACGGCCCCCCCGACCCTCCCAGATATGATCTTTGTCTATATGTTGCATCATCAATCAGAGCCAAGGTGCCTGGGCCTAGTCTCTTCTGGGTCACTAGCTCCCAAGGCCTAGTACTGAGACCAACATGCTGGTCATGCTATTGTTACCTACAGCCCACTGTTGTTCTATAGGCAGCTTAATGGTTCCCAAGCTGGACTCTTTTTAAAAAAATACACATATACTTAAGTACAATAAACATATAGAAAATTACGTGAGTCATAGTAGCTCAACCAACATTCAGAATGAACACATCTGGGTAACGCCCATTCAGATCAAGAAATCGAACATTCCCAGCATCTCAGAAGTCCCTTCATGCCCTCTTCCAGTCATTAAAATCCCGAAGACAAACACTTGCTCCTTCCAGGCATTACCCAGCTCCCCAAAGTAACGATTTCCATGACAGTTGACACTGTAGATTAGCATTGCCTGCTTTTGAACTATATATATGGAATCATACAACAAGTACTCTTTTCTGCCTACCTTATTTACTCAACATGATGTTTATAAGATTCATCCATGCTGTTATATGTCATTTATTTTTTTATTATTACAAAGTATTCTACTGATGATGGACATTTGATTTCCAGTTTTGCTCTATTACAAAGAATATTCCAATAAACATCCTTGTGCATGTCTTTGGTGAACATGACATATACATTTCCTATTGAGTATCTAACCAGAACTAAAATAACTGATTGGGGTGTGCACGCCTTCATCTTTAGCAGATATGCAGTTTTCCAAAGGCGTTGTGCCAATTTAAGCTTCCATCAACAGTGTGTGAGAATTCCAATCCTCCTGCATCTTCACAAGCATCTGGTATTATCTGTCTTTTTCATTTTAGCCATCCTGTTTACTCTAATTTATGTAAACCTCCCCACCCCCAATGAATGATGATTTCTAGCACTTTTTCATATGTTTATTGGCATCTTGGATATTTGTTTCTGTGAGTGCCTGTTCAAGTCTTTTGCCCATTTTTCTATTTGTGAATCATCTTATCAACATGTGGGAGTTTTCTGTGTGTTCCAAATATTTGTATTTGTAGATAATTAAAAAATCTCCCCCTACTCTCTATTTGCCTTTTCACTCTCTAAATAGTGTCTGTTGATAAGGAGAAGTTCTTAAGTTTAATAGAGTACAGAAATCAAATTCTTCTCTTATGATTAGTGCATTTTTGTGTTCTGTAAGGAGCCTAGAAATTGACAATCTCTCTCTGATGGATGTAAAATTGCTCCCACAATGGCATTTGTTGAGAGGAAAGTCTCTCAAAATAGTCAATCCTTTTGTCACTTGAATTACTAATTTCTCAGGTTTCCCTTGAAATTGTTTACTATTCTCAAAGCTTAGTCTAGAGCTGGCCTAGACTTTCAAGTTTTCACATGCAGAAAATATACTATGTTCACATACTGCTGGTGTACTAGTCATCTTTATGTTTTCCCATAAATGTATGAGATTTATTGACATCAGCTTGAGAAATTCAATACCAAAAGATCCCCAGTGAATGAAACAAAGAATTCGTTATCCCTAACCAAGAACACTCAGAGTAAATGGTTTACACTTCTCCTGAATCAAAAGAGAAATAGCTTAAATCACACCACTCAGGGAGATAGACAACAAAAATTCAATCGATGCCCTTTGTGCCAACCACACCCATGCACAGATGAAGTCAGAGGAATAAATCTCATGTGGCACATCAGCATTAAGCTGATGAATATTCTATTGAGGTCTCCCCTAAGACTTCCCCTAAAATTCCAGACTTTAAAACCGTCAAGATGAAGGACCCAGCCTGTGCTCTCCTCTCCCTCCTTGGAGCACGCCTATGCCTTGCCTTCGCCCTCATCTTCCCCACAGGTGTATTACCTTTGCCTTTCTCTCTCCTAAGTTCCAAGGGCTCATCTTTTGCTTCTATAACTTGTTTCCTGGACCTACGCAGCACAACTGGCTCACTTCTGCAACCTCTATAACTTTCTAAATCAACTTTCTCTCATAATTTGAGGAAAAAAATAAGTATTCTTTAAGATATATCTACTTTATTTAGCAATCAATTTGGCAAATAAAAACAAAAAGTGTTGTGTTAAATTGCATGGCCTTATAAAGAAAATGTTGATTAATATGAGACTGTTAGGACCATTAAACCACAGAGATTATTTAGGGTCATTTCATTTAATAAAGAAGATACTATTCACAACAAAGTCCCAATATTACATACCTTTTATAGGTGAGAAATTTGAAGTACAACTGTAAGAAATTAGATGATACATAAAAGGTATAGCATAGTGCCTATCTCATAATAAGCCATCAATAAATCTTAGCTATTGTTGTTGATACAAGTCCTTCATTTCACAGTTGTAAAAAAAAAAAAAAAAATGAGACCTACAGAGATGAAGCACTCTACTCACATGACTTTCTAGTTGCAGAATTAAAACTAAACCCTTTACCATCATATTCTCAGCAAGGGACCTTTTCTATTAAACTACACACTCTCTCAGGATTACCTACCTAATATACTTCCCGAGGATATGGATTCATGAACATTTAATAATGAGCTGGGGTATGACTTCAGATTTTCATTTTTATCTTTCTACAAATTATAATACGGTGCTTCTAATTATTTCATCTTTTTTGTCATGGAAACAACATTCTATTTTTCAATGAAGATCATTTTCCCCCAAATATGACTGCATCTGCCTCTCCAAAATAGCATCTTGAGTGTTTCATTTAACTTTTCTTGGGTAACACACTATCCCCGAAATGTGGTAACATACAAAAAGATTCTAAAGCATTTAGGCTACGATTACCTGAGTGGTTCCTCTGATCTCATTGGACTCATTCACACATTGGTGTTCAACTACAGATTGGCTACACAGCTCTACTTCTGGGGTTGACTGGATAGCCGCTGGGATGATGAGGACCTAGCCATGTGTCTCATTATCCCACAGGCACCCTGTGCTTACTCACATGGTGGCTCCAAGAGAGCAAACAAAGTGTGTGAAGCCTCTTGGGGCCAAGGCTCAACTACTTCTGCTTCATGCTGCTGTTCAAAGCAAGTCACAAGTTGTTGGAGGAGGTCACCAGAAGACCTAACTGCGAGTGGGCCCATCAATAGGACCTGGCAAGCAGAGGCCCTTCACCCTGTCCATTTTCCTCAGAATACAGTCAAATATTAAATGATAGGGGAAGGTAGTCACACTATATTAAGGTCAAAAGATTAAATATGGTATTATTTTCTATATTTGAATTTTTTGGTGTAACTATTTTCTAAGGATATCACAATTAGATTTTTTGCTTTTGCAATCAGAGGGATAAATGCCCTTTGACAATAAATGTGTCAGTCTTTTCACCTGCTGCAGAAGTAACATTTTAAAATGTCACTCTGGATCTACCTTCTGCAACGTGGCATTATCACAGAACTTAAAAATCTCATGTAGAACTGTGAAGCACTATTTGATCTTAAATCATTGTAGAATGAGTCACAAATCTGTGCTTGCCAGTCACTTGCTGTTTTAATACTCCAATAACTGGTACAGGCAGCACAGTTTATTTGGAATAGAAGTCATAAAACGTTAATAGGTCCAGCTTTGCCACGTTCTGCTTAAATGACTTAGAAAATGAAATAACAAAAAAAAAAGGTAGTGATTTTCTGCATTCGTCAAGTGAAGGTGTAACTGACTTCAAACTCCTACAGAGAAAAAGCTGACCAGGTCTGATTCAACTTTGTCCTCAGCCTCAAATAGGGATGTTATATGTGCTCAATCAACACAGTACTTGCCTACTTTATGGAGGAATTTGGGGGAACTATGAAACTTATATGGGATATTCTAACTTAACCACCATTCTGCAATCAGGTGTTCTGGAAGGAAGGAAGATAAACCAGACACTTCTAGGTATCAAATCATATCCTCTCATATTCACCTGTCCCCAGAGCATTTGGCCACTTGTTCCAACCTCATTGGCTGCAGTGTACCAACTCCATGGGAAGTCTGACCAACCTCACATGGACACAACCCAGAAACATCTCACCATGTACCCAAATCACATCCCCTCCAAGATTTCTTGTTGGTGTGCAAGAGTGAAACTCTATGGAACCCAATTGGAAACCACTCATATGCAATGCAAAAGTGCGTAAGAATTAACACATAGGGTGAAACTCTGACCAGTGGACAAAATCTTCTCCTTTTCTCCCCAGACAATGCTGAGAAACAGTCACCTATAGAATCGGTATCACTTGATACCAGTTTGGTAGTACATCATCATGTTTGATTTTTCTGCCTTTCTTGCTCCCCCTTTCTCTTTCCTGCTTCCTGGGACTTCAGGTCCTCTCAGGGAGGCCCTGAAAGGCAGTGGTTAAGGAAATCCTAGTGGGCAGAGATTGTGAGCAGTATGGTTTATCATTTATTTTGTACAGAGAGAAAGATGGCCTGAAGTATAGATATAAAAGGAATCCTGGATAATGGTGAATGGAACGGCTGGTTGACCAGGTCCTAGAAAGAATAGATTAGAAGACTGGGGAGAAAAAGGTCTGTGAAGAAGATATAATGAGGGACATATGAGTAAGGCAAAACAGTGTGCAAACTTTATACCCCGTGTCCTCTGGAGATCAGTCACCAGGAGAGACTATCAAAACCCAAAATGGATAGGAGTGACTTGTCCTGAAGATGTCAGCCAGGCTGTCTTCTCAACTGCCTCAAGCTGACACAATGGGGTCATGAACAGAGTGATCATGGGGGCAGGATTGGAGGCTGTGCAAGGATCCCACAATCTCAGTAGACAAAGCCTTTTGAGCTTTTGTTCCTTCCACCTCTCACACAGTGCAAAAGCATTCTATCAACGTGACAATTTATTAGACAGACAGAAAGCTATATCACAAATATCTCAATATTCAATCTATAGAGAGACAGCCTCAAAGCAGGTTGGAGAAAGAGACCCTCAAATGTCCCAGTTACTATACAGTGTGCACTGCAAAGCAAGGCAGCATATTCCCCTGCATTTCCTGCTTCCACAGCCAATTCCAAACAAATGACTAAAACGCAGGAAAACAAGTCTATATGCCCCATAACTGATGAGTAATGATCACTTAAGTCATGAAGGAGCCTGCTCTGATAAGGAAACGCACTGACAGGAAAATGTGATGTTCCATATTCATGCATCCGTGCTCTTGCAAATGCTTTCTTGGCACCAACATATTGTATATGATTAATTTTCCACTAGATTTACCAAAGAATAAAAATCCTTCTTTATAAAAGTTTGACTTTTATTTTCTGAATAACTCTTGACATCAAATGCTGAAATTACGCCTTTAGATTTTAGCAAGGGGGGGGGAAGTTACCTTATTCAGCTGGACATTTTTCATTGTACATTATCTTTTCAACATAAATACATGCTTTATCACATTTATTTAGCAAATCACTTGTTGGACATGCATTATAATTTATTGAGTCCAGGCCTACTTCAGTCTTCCTCACCTTCCACAGAGGAAGAAAAACCAACAGAGTAAACCTCAGGATGCCAGTCTTGCAGCCCATGACATATAGGGTAGGCTACCAGAGACCCACAGAGCACAATTCTAAGTGTGGAAGCAGAAGAGCTCTCTAGGCGAATGACAGGCACGGAGCTGGGCTTTTTGTCCGATCTCAGAACACAGAATTATCCCTCTTTTATGAATCTGAACTGGGATCATGAAAAAGTGACGAAGAATCAGGAAGTAAGCTGTATATAATAGGTGTTATGCATACATATCAAGAGGCACTAAATTTAGTAGAGTGCTGTAGACAGTAAGGGCTGTAGAATAAAACAAAACAAAAACAAAGCTTCTCCTCACAACTCTGTAACCCACTCTGACTTCACACACACATATAAACCCAATAGTTGATTCATTACTTATAATATGGGGCCTGAGAATCTGTATTTTTAAGAGCTCCCAAGTTATATTGATAATCCAGCTATGGGACCACCTCTCTAAGTGACTTTTAAGTACCATCTAGGACTTTGACACATAGGAAACATAACCTGTACCCTCCAGGAGCTTGACATATAATTAGAAAGTTAAGACAGAACAGGGCAAGATAAGGTAAATATTATATAAGCAATATGAACCATATGAGTATCATCAATAAAAGTTCTAAGCATGTAAAGGTTCAGAAGCTCATCTCTGAAGGAGGATGACCCTGATATAAGTCTCTGAGAATTTTTAGAATGTGCAACAGCAGGAGAGATGGAGGCCATTCTCGGAGAGAGACAGGAGAAGAGGACTAGACTGGGTGCGACAGGCCTAGGGACACATGCAGGCCATATAGCTATTGTTTTGTTAAGCCGTCGAAGAATTAAAGATGGAGCTAAATGGAAAGTCATCCAGGCTTTATTAGGAGCAAACAGACGGGCTCACGACTCCCCGGGAAGGGAAGGAGAGAAGGGAGGCCACACTTGAACCGAACTGGGCTGCTGTTTTTAAGGCCTGCGGGTAAGGGAGGAGAGGGGTTGGGCAGGAGGAAGTGGTCTTTGGAATGTATGGAGCTTCCACCCCCCAGGGTGCTGCTGACTCTGGGAGCTATGGATGCCAGGATATTGCCATTAATGGTCGGGGCGGTCAGGCTGCACCTGGCTAGGGGTGGAGGGGGGGTGGTTTATGGCTTTTTCCGGCGGGTGGATGCTGGGACATCTTGGACATTCCGGACTCTCTTAATAGGGATAAGGGGCGGCAACTCAAGTCAATAACTGCTTCCTTCTGAGATTGGACGATGGTGGGGGGCGGTGGGATGGTTTAAGAGGTCCGGGGGTCCATAACAGTCAGAGGCTGGTACTGGTGCAGCATCATCTGGTGGATTGAGACTCGAAATTTCCTTGAAATGTTCCTGGAGAAACTGCAGAAAACATGGGGCAAGCATGATTATTAAAAAAATAACGATTAGTGGCCCTATTATGGGGGCCAGGAGAGAGAACATGGATGACTGCCACCAAGCGGTAGCCTCAGATTGAAACCTGAGTCAATGGAGATCGTTGCTCAGCTTCTGGAGAGACTCCACCTGAGTCTCTACAATACCTGATTCATTGATGTAGTAGCAGCATTCCTCCCTAGGTTCCTCCTTTTTCGGCTGTGAGGAGGTCCAAGGCTCGGCAGTTCTGGAGAGAGACTTGGGATAAAGAGGTTATTTGTCTCTGTAGAGAAGCCAGAGAGGCGGCTGCGGCATCTACTGCCTTTTGGAGATGGTCTCCCAGGTCTCCAACTGAGATTACAGTGTGGGCCAGGGCCCCTGCCCCCAGCCCCAGGGCCGCAGTGGATGTGGCGAGAGAGAGACCAGCCACCAGGGGGATGAAGATGGCTCGTGGAGTTCTGAGAGGAGGGGGTCCTGACAGAAGATGAATAAGACTGTTAATTGAGGAATAAGGGTTACAGGGACGCAGACAGGCTGGATGTATTGGGAACGTGAGATTTTTTTAAATGGTCCCGTTACACCAGGAGAAGGTTCCTGCAGGGCAGTGAGGTTGGAGAGGAGTGGTTTGGTCCTGCTGCAAAGATTGGAGGAGGCATTGGAGTAGCAGAAGGGAACTGGGTCTAAGTATAGGAGATGTCTTGAATGAGAGTAATATGTGTGACTGGCTGAGTGTGGCTGGAAGGGTGAACTGGAAGGGAACGGGATGGATGGTCGTCAATGGGGGGCGGCCCTACAGGCAGGTGTAGATTGCTCAGGGCTAGGAGAAGGAGGAGGGGGAGGGCGACTGAGAAGGGCCTTAGCGGGGCCCAACACCTTACATTTACAGAAGTCATGCTGCTCCGGGGTGCTCTTGAGCCTGGAGAGGAGGTGCCAGGACGGATTGGATTGCCAAGCAGTTTGGCTGCGGTAGGGGTTGTAAGGATTACAGTGTGAGGTCCTTAAGGAGGACTGGGTCACCAGGGTGAAGGGCTGGTCCCCTGGAGCCTTGGTCTGTCGGTTCTGGCTTAGGCAGAAACCTGTTCGCGTGTTCTTGGAGCAGCTGCCCGAAGAGGGACAGACATGGAAGATCAGCACCTAGCGGAGGAGGGTCAGTAGGGAGACAGTGGTTGAGCGAGAAGGGTCTCCTGTAAAGAAGCTAAAAAGGATTCAGGAAGGTGGGGCTCTTTGGTGTAGTCCGGATTCTGGTCAGGGCCATGGGCAGGAGGTCTGGGCAGGAGCTGTGAATTTCTAGAGAGAGTTTAGTTAGATGGTCTTTAAGGAGTCCATTAATTCTTTCGATCTTACCGGATGAAGTCAGGATTTTGAGAAACAGGAGATGGAGTTCCTGCATGTGAGAAGGGCAAGGAGAGAGGAGGATCGGTGGGACAGAAGATCCTGTAGTCTGTGCATGGAGGAGACCTGTACAAAGATTGTTGGAGGCAGGTTTTTGGGCCTCCTTGGTGAGAATGGCAGCCGCAGCCAGAGCCCACAGGCAGGGCTGCCATTCTCCCAGACCATGAGGTCAAGCTGTCTGGACGGATAGGCTACAGGGGCGAAGGTCAGCTATAGGGGCTGTTGGAGTGGCTTAGAGGTGTCCGGGAGGCCTCCAGCCACTTGAATTTAAAACTGCCACATTTTTCCTAGAGATAAGGATTTCAGTCAAGGAAGTCGTTCTTTGGGAAGGGTGGAGTGAGGGGAAGAAGGCAGGGTCGAGAGGCGGGGTCGAGAGGCAGGGTCCAGAGGGAGCCAAGGTCAAAGCAGCTTTCAAAGCATGAAAAGGGGTTGGAAATTCCGCTGAGGGCGAGGGGTGTAACTTGCTTTCCTGGCTTTGCTGCCCTTGTGGCTGGGGAGTGGGCGGGACCAGCGAGGTTTAGGGTCAGGGACAGAGAGGCAAGTGCAGGTGGGTTTGCCATCAATACCCATGGCTGAGATCATGGAAGGAGAAAGTAGCCCTGGGATGGACAGAGAAGGCAGCTCCCATGTCGACTAGGAAGGGGACCCATTTACCTGCTGCCTTTAGCGTTACCCTGGGCTGGCGAGGGTGATGGGAGTCGTCGTTGAGTCCGGGTTCCTTCAGTCTTCTGCCAGTCCCAGCATGGCCATTGGTGGGTCACGACTGGAGGGCAGTCCCTTTCCAGTGGCCACTTTATTTTTTTTTATTTTTTTTTTATTTATCTTTATTGTTCAGATTATTATAGTTGTTCCTCTTTTTTCCCCCATAGCTCCCCTCCTCCCATTTCCCACCCCAACCTCTGTCCTTTCCCCCCCCCCCCCACTGTCCTCATCCATAGGTGTACAATTATTGTCCAGTCTCTTCACGCATCCCCAACACGCTTAACCCCTGAAAATTGTCAGTCCACTCCCATTCTATGCCTCTGATTCTATTCTATTCACCAGTTTATTCTGTTCATCAGATTTTTTATTCACTTGATTCTTAGATTCACTCGTTGATATATATTTGTTGTTCATAATTTTTACTTTCCTTTTTCTTCTTCCTCATTCTCAAAGGATACCTTTCAGCATTTCATATAATACTGGTTGG
>PVJC01021316.1:0-28310 GCA_004026665.1 Murina feae | reverse complement strand
TGCCCTGCAAAGGGCCTGGGAAGCCCACCAAGCAGGCCACCGACCCCCTGCCACCTCTTACCCGCTCCCTGATGCCCTGCAAAGGGCTTGGGAAGCCCACCAAGCAGGCCGCCGACCCCCTGCCACCTCCTACCCGCTTCCCGGTGCCCTCCAACCCTGCCGCCTGTTTCCCACGCACCGGTCCTGGGTCCTTCGCTGTCCCGCCCTGCAGCTGTTCTGTGCACTCAGGAGGTCCCTCAGCCCGGCCTGTGCCCTCTCACAGTCTGGGACCCCTCGGGGGATGTCCACCTGCTGGCATGCCTGACCAGCCTGGGTGAGGGGCTGATGGCTGCCCACAGCTCCCATTGACCCAACGTCCCAGCAAGGCTGGCTGGACGCAGGTTTCTGGAGTTTGTTTATCTTCTATAATTGATACACTGTTCCTTTAAGGCCTGGGGTTTATCTTCTATAATTGATACACTGTTCCTTTAAGACGGCCTACTAACTACTAAGGAAGCCTCCTCTGCCTCACCTCGCAGCGTCTATAATGAAACAATTGTTACTTTTACTGGTTAGGCTCGGGCTGCTCTTTCCTTCAGCTCCTGAGGATTCTGTGATTGTTATATTGTTTCAAATCTGTGTTTCACTAGAGCCAGTTTAAGCGGAGTGGGCGCAGCTTCACTTTCACTCCTGCCGCAATGGAAACTGCCATTTACTCAGGTCCGTAAGTGGTGGCTTCCATGTTGGCTGGGCTAATTTGCATACAGCCACTCTGATTGGCTGGTGGGCGTGGCTTACCCTGTCTCGGAGAAACGGTTAATTTTACTATTTTGCTTTTATTAGTTTAGATAGTATATAACATGATCCTTCTGGGTAGTAGTACCATTTTCCCCATTTTATAGGTGGCAAAACTGAAGCAGAGAGAAGTTAAGTAATTGGCTTTATCACACAATTATAAATCTTAAAATCAGGGCTGACCACAAAATGTGCAAGCCAGAGTCCATGTATGTCATTGCTGCATAATCTTGTTTTTTCAGTGTCAGAGTAGCCTTGCCAAGTTTTAATTTTTAAATCTAAGAAACTGTTCCCAATATATAGGGTAGGGTTCCTAGGCCTGGTCAGCAATCAAGGCCATCTGTGAGGTGACAGAGGGTGGAGTGATCAGGAGTCCCCTGCTTGCACCCGCTTTGGCTGGAAGCCTGGCACCAACCACTGGCTGGCCCCACTCCCTAATCACCACCACTGGTCACCCCCCTTTGCGGGAGGTGACCGGTGAGGTTCTTGCCACCTGTCCCCGTCCCCTGATCGCCATCAGTCACCTCCTTCTCAAGGGGCGAGGGGCAGACATTCAATGCAGGAGCTGCCTCCTGCATTGAATGTCTGCCTCCTGGTGGTTAGTATACATCATAGCAACTGGTCGTTCCACTGGTTGTTCTGCTATTCGGTCAATTTGCATATTAGGGTTTTATTATATAGGATGGGTGAGTTAATGGGCAGATGGAGTGATAAGCAAACCAATTGCATAGGAATTTTTCCCAGCTTATATGTTCTACCCATACTATACTTACCACCTCCTTCATATCACTGAATGAAAAACAAGAACAAATTCTTATCAGAGGACAAGAAATTGAAGATCTTCTGAAAGGTAGGAAGCACATGGATTCAAAGAGATACACTAAATACACATGAGGAAGAGACTCTTGTGAAAGCTGAAGTTATTTGGCAGTCTTCTCTGCTCAGCTCGCAGCCAATAGAGAGCAGGAGGAAGGGGCCTTGGAACCAACAGCCTGTAGCACCAGTTGAAACAACTGGGCTGGTTGCCTCTTCCCTGAGCCTTGTTTTTTCTAGAATGGGTCATAGAGTTATGTGCCCACAGCAGATGAAGTCACTATGTGTGCTATGTCAGCAGAGGCAGAGCAGTATCTTTGCTAGTTAACAAGATGAGGTAAGTCTGGGCTTCATATTCACAGAAAAGAATCTGTTAGTGTGTCCCACCAAGCCCCATTTTCTCACTATTTCTCCACAATATTCTTGAGCTGGCTAGAATGGAAAGGCCATAGAACTGGAATTCTCAAAAATAAAGGTGCTCAAACAAGAAAGAATCACCAAACGTTGGAAGACAAGTATCTCTATAAAAGCGAGACTCTAAATCTAGTAAGAAGAGCTAATATCCAAAGAAAATGAGTTAATATAACAAACAGAAGACCCTATCTAATAAAAGAGTAATATGCAAATTGACTATCACAAGATGGCTTCCCCCATGTGGTCATAGATGGCCACCACAAGATGGCCATCAAGGGAGGGCAGTTGGGGGGATCCTGGCCCTGCAGGGGAGGGCAGTTGGGAGGGACCCAGGCCTGCAGGGGAGGACATTTGATGGGGGACCATCCTGGCACGGGGAGGGCAGTTAGGGGCAATCAGGTTTGCACAGGAGCAGTTAGGTGTTGATCAGGCTGGTAGGGGAGTGGTTAGGGGCAATTGGCAGGTGAGAGGTTGGGAGCCAGCAGTCCTGGATTGTGAAAGGGATGTCCCAGATTGGAAAGGGTGCAGGTTGGGTTGAGGGACACCACCCCCATCCCCCCACTCCCACTCCGTGCATGAATTTCATGCACTGGACCTCTAGTATTAAATGTAATTAATATCTTCAGGTATATACAATGGCATATTAATGATATTGTAATCATGAACCATAAAGCATATTTAATTAGAAAATACATATTGAAATAAAGTCATATGGTAAATATTTCTTAGTATTATGAGTAATTAATTTTCCCATTAATTCAACAAGTATGTAGAACTTAGTGTTGGGCATTGCTAGACATTGCTAAGTCTAACAATGGCATACTTTTCTATGCTATTTGGCATGTGTTTTCTCATTTGTTCCTCAGCACATTCCTGTGAGGTGAGAAGGGCAGGGCAGCCCGTATTATATCTCATTTTACACATCAGGCAATTGTGATAGAGTTAAATATTTTGCTTACAAAGAAACACTTAGTGACAAAGCTGAGATTCGCATGCAGGATTTGAAATTCCACATACATAGCACTTCTGAGTCACATGGTCTTTGAAAGAAATGTAATGCTTATCCTACTTATACAGTCAACTAGTGAGTGACTTTTTCTGCAGTCAGGGCACAAGAGCACCAAGAAGATATGGCTGTGAGGAATTATTGGGTTTCTGCTTTCTGCTTGTATTTAATAAGTATCACAAAGTACAAGATTCCTAGAGGCAGCTTCTGTGTATACATAACAGTTTGGATTTATGGTCTCAGGAAATAACACGGTGGAAAACTTAGTGACATGCCTCTTTAAAAAGTTTTGTAGGTTGTCTGTTTTAGGCTGAAAGAAGTAGGTCATGAGGGTGACCACAGGTTTATCTAGAAATTTAAGATTTATTTCAGTGAAACGCTGCTGATCCCCTGATTTTAACAGTGATGGCATGAACAATGGCTAAGGAAAAGCTCCCGATGCCCCCGTGTCTGTGTCTCAGGATTTATTTTAAGGCTGGAGCTGGAATTTGCTAAGACACTGGGGTAGCTGTCCAACCTGATCACAAATGTCCTTATCCCCAGGGGCATCTTCCAGGAATAAAATCGTTTCTCAAATTCTATTTGGATTCTGGGAGTTTGTAAATAGACCCAGCCTCCGCAGGTGAGGCAGCACAATGGACAAGCTTGGTGCCATTGAACTGTAAAGTACCATGAAGAGTGTCAGAAAGTTGAAATTAACTTTTTTATTAGCATGACACAGCTGCGGGCTGTTTCATCTTGTCAGCAGCCAGTTTCTGGTTCTCTCGCTCGCCTTTTCATAGACCTCACATTGGTTCACCTCCAGCTATTCCTGCCATCCTAGCAGGCACTGTCCTGCTCCTTGTCAGCTTTTTCTAGTCCTACCGCTTCTTTATGTGGCTTTTTGATGTTTCAAAAGAAGCGTGCAATGTGATAGAGCTTTCATTTTCAAATGTGCTTTTACCGGCTTTGATGCATATCAGAGCAATAGCCTGGAAAGATTGGGTGAAGGAGAAATGGGGACCAGCTCTCCCAAGGGCTGACTGAATAACCCCAGTTATGCTCTATTTTCCTATCTGTGTCAAGACCGTGGGTTAAACAATAAGTCTTCATTTCCCCAGACTTTGCAAGCCACCTGCCAGTTTTGTTGCCCAGACACCTGACAAATGATAGACCTCCGGTGGTCAGACATGTACCAAATCTGAAATGGAATAACCCTTGATGTGACAATGCACCGGCTTCCTTCCTCTCTTCTGAATAATTAGGGTTAGGAAGGCAGTTCATGCCATGGTTTCCATGTACCTGGCCCCTCTCCATTTGGTCATCCAAATAGGCATTTTGCTTTTGCCTGTAAGTATTTAAAGCCATGACCTCTTGAAAGAAATAACCTGAAACAGCTGAGAATGTATGAATATTGGCTCTGTTATGTAGTTTTGATTTCTGAAACATCCTGTTTCAAATCGCAGTGGAGAGAAAATGCCTCTTTATGGCATTCAGTCAGTAATAGCACATTTTGTTCTCAAAACATTTGATGAGCTTAGACGTTATACAAGGTCTCTCAAGGATTAGGGCAGGACAACAAAAAGTAAAAATAAAATTCTACCTAAATTGTAAATATTTCTGGTTCTAAAGTATTTCAAGTGTCTGAATTCTCTGTGATTTTAGCAGCTTTGGAAAGAGAAGTATTGGACTCTGCCTTGTGGAGCTCGGTTAAAGTTAATGACAGTGAAAAAGTTCTTTCCTAAGGGATATAAAGACTTCTGAATTAATACCGTTTGAACTTCTTTATTTGAATAACTGTGAACTCACACAGTAAATCCACCCAAAAGTCAAATTCTCAATTAAAACTAGAAGCAAAGTCAATGGGCCCAAATTACGGCAAAGATAACAGTTTTGATTTTTTCATATTAGATTTGAACCATCACTTCACTAGGTTTCCCCAAATTTATTGAATATTTTCATTAACTTAAGGCAATGGTTCATTTGTCTCGTAGGAATCTAAGAGGGATACACATCAGACAAGTGAAACAGAAAGCACAATCTAATTCCCTAAGGAAAATGTACTCTGTTTATTCAAATCGCTGTTCTGTTCTCCAGGCATTCTGAGTGAAAATATGACGTAGAGCTGAGATGGTTGTCTTGAGGTTCCTTTATTCCCTGATGAAACCTTTCTAAAAGTGTTTATTTGGTCAATATAAGATGTTAAAAATGATGTAGATTTAATAAACATAGTTAGGAAATATGTTTCACATCTGCTGTGAATTAAATGGAATAGATTTGGAGACGAATGCAGCTCTTCAGGGTATACCAGCTCTGCAGACCCTGGTCATTTTGTGTGATCTCACCAGGCAAGGATGGTAGGGTTTGTAGTTATAGGTTTCCTGGGGCAAGGACCCCTCCTTACCTAGATGGTTTTCTCTTCCTGATTAAGGCAACACAATATCACATCCTCTGAGCCCAGCCAGCGTGGCTCAGGGTTGAGTGTCCACCTATAAACCAAGAAGGTCCTAGCTCCATTCCTGGTCAGGGCATATGCCTGGATTGTGGGCTCAATCCCCAGTGAGGGGCGTGCATGAGGTAGCCAATCAATGATTCTCTCTCATCATTGATGTTTCTATTTCTCTCTCTCTCTCTCTCTCTCTCTCTCTCTCTCTCTCTCTCTCTCTCTCTCTCTCTTCCTCTTTGAAATCAATAACAATATATTTTTAAAAATCCTCTGAGTGGTTGGTTGTATTCTTGACTATAAGAGCTAGACATAGTTGTATACAGATTTTTATTGGATATTTCTAAGAGTTATCTTTAAATTCTGTTTAATATTTTAAGAACTAAGTTTCACATTTATAACATATCATACAGTAGATGTAACCGACTTTAAAGAGTTAGGCTTTAACATTTTATAACTGGAAGTCTGGCCATTCACCTTGTGGAGTTAGTGACACAGACTAGGAAATAAAATACCTTAACTGTGGAGAGGAATATCAATTGAAAATGATGTTCTACTCTAAAAAAATATGGAGACAACTATGCATTTGGGCTTTTGGTTCAGATGAGTTCATGTTTAACAAGTGAGCTAACCTCTTTTCCCTAGTGCTTCTAGAAATTCTCCTTCAAGAGAACCAGAAAATTGGGAATATAAGCGAGTATAAGGACAGTGGATAAAACCCAGAGGTCAAATATTTAAAACCGGGAATTAGCTAATTTTAAAATGGTCCAATAAATCCTATTTAGAATGGTGCCCTTGAGATGTGGCTAATTCCATGCACTTTGAATACTTCAGATTATATGTTGAGAAGTGACATTGACTTTCACTGCTAAAGGTGAATGTGCATTTTAGTCATGCAGTAATTTTGAAGAATGTACTTAGTATTTTGAGGGCTTTCTATATGTTTTTATAGCTTTAAAAATTATATATGTATTCTCATTGCAGATGATTCAAACTTTAATCCAGAGGATACAAAGCAAAATGCTATTCCCTCTTCTACCTTCCATCTCAATTTTCTATATTCATTCCTAGACATGACACCTATAACTAATGTTGAATATGCTTGTAGTCTCTTTTCTATACATTAATATGTATTCATACACATTATGCTATAGGCATGCTTACACATGCAAACACATATTTTTGAAATATGTAGGATTAAATATACACATTGTCCTATGAACTTGCTTTTTCCACTTAATATTGTGCCATATATTTTTAAAAAATATATTTTATTGATTTTTCCACAGAGAGAAAGGGAGAGGGATAGAAAGTTAGAGACATCGATGAGAGAGAAACATCGATCAGCTGCCTCCTGCACACCTCCTACTGGGGTTGTGCCCACAACCAAGGTACATGCCCTTGACCAGAATTGAACCTGGGAACCTTCAGTCCATAGGCCGACACTCTATCCACTGAGCCAAACCGGTTAGGGCTGTGCCATATATTTATATTGGTCAATTTGGTTTATCTCATTCTTTTTAATGGCTGTATAGTATTGCATATCAGGACTGTGACATAGCATTGGGGTGATTATTAAGATGGCTTCCTTTCTTCCTTCCTTCCTTTGAAATAAGGACAAAATAAACATCAATATGCATGTATCTTTGTGCACTCACAAGAGAATTTCTTTGAGATAGACTCCTAGAAATGGAATTGCTGGGTCAAAGGGCATGTCCACTTCAAGAGTGGAAACATTTTGCTGGGGTAGAAAATCAGCTGGTAAGTCCTGGGGCGAGTGTACTGACAGGACATTATCAACTGGCTATAGCTGGCATCTGTTTTGATGAGTCAGGGCTTGTGCCACATTAGATGTCAAATACTTTGACTTTCATCCCTATAATTGCCTTGCAAAAAGATTTTGTTAACTTATACTCTTCCCAAAAGTATACAAAAATGCCTGTCTTTTGCCTTCCTCACACACACTTAATATATCTTTTTAATTGTTACCAGTCTGGGAGATAAAAAATGGGGAAGTGGTGCTCAGTGTATCAAGTTTCAGTTTTGCAAAATGAGTAAATTTTAGAGATCTGCTGTACAGCATTGAGTCTATACTAATGATACTACTGTATTATGCACTTAGAAATTGTTAAGAGGGCAGCTGTCATGATAAGTATTCTTTTTTTAAAATATATTTTTATTGATTTCAGAGAGGAAGGAAGAGGGAGAGAGAGATAGAAACATCAATGATGAGAGAGAATCATTGATTGACTGCTACCTGCACGCCCCCCACTGGGGATCGAGCCTGCACCCCGGGCATGTGCCTTAGATCAGTATTGAACCTGGGACCTTTCAGTCCACAGGCTGACGCTCTATCCACCAAGCCAAACCGGCTAGGGCATAATATTCTTAATACAATAAGAACATGATATTATATTTTCAAACTTTATAGTGCCCTGATTACTAGTAATGTTGTTTTTTTTTCTTAAGTGTATTGGTCATTTTGGTTCTTCTGAAAATTACCTGTTCATTTGCTATGTTTGTTTTCTACTGGGTATGACTGGATGGTTTGACTTTCTTAACAAGGAAGATTATATATATATATATATATATTTTAGAGAGGAATGGAGAGGGAGAGAGAGATAGAAACATCAATGATGAGAGAGAATCATTGATTGGCTGCCTCCTGCACACCCAATACTGGGGATTGAACCCACAACCCAGGCATGTGCCCTTGACCAGAATCAAAACCGGGACCCTTCAGTCCAAAGGCTGACACTCTAACCACTGAGCCAAACGAGCTAGGGTAAGGAAGTCATTTTTATATGTTGTATATATTAAACCTTTACAGAATATACATGAATGTTTTCTCTCTGCCAATCACTTGCCTCCAACATTTTTGGGAAATCTCTTATTATAAAAATATTTCAATTTTTAAAGAAAATGCTTTATTGAGATATGATTGTCATTAAAAAGCTGTACATATTTAATGTATTCAACTTGACGAATTTAAAGATAAGTATATATCTGTAAAACCATATCCATGCCATAAACATATCCATCAACTCTAAAAGCTTTACTTGCCTTTCTTATTAATATTTTTATTATTAGTGATAATGCAACATAAGATTTATCCTCAGCAAATTTTTAATCATACAGCACAGAATTACAAAATGTAAGCACTGTACTGTCCAGTAGATCTCTAGGACTTATTCATCTTGCATAACTGAGACTTTATACCTTTGATGACACCTCCCTGTTTTCTCCTGCTCCCAGCACCTAGCAACCACCATTTGACTTTCTGCTTCTATGGCTTTGACTATTTTAGAATTCCTCATTTAAGTGGTATCATATAGTAATTGTCATTCTTTGTCTGGCTTATTTCACATTATCATCATGTCCCCCTGCTTTATCCACATTGTCACAAATGGCAGAATTTCCTTCTTTTAAAAGCTGAATAATAATAAATATATATATATATATATATATATATATATATATATATATATATACACACACACACACACACACACATATACATCCCACATTTTCTTTATCTATTTGTTCACTGATGGACATGTAGGTTGCTTCAGTACCTTGGTTTGTGAATCATGCTGCAGTGATCATGGAGTGCAGAGATATCTCTTCAAGACCCTGATTTGAGTTGTTTTGGATATATAACCAGAAGTGGGATTGCTGGATCATATGGTAGTTGTATTTTTAATTTTTGAGGAGTCTCCATACTGTTTTCTATAGTGACGGTGCCAATTTACATTCCTACCAACATTGAACAAAGATGCCTTTTTCTCACGATCCATGCAAGTACTTGGTTGCTTTTTTCATGGTACCCATTCTATCAGGTGTGAGGGGATGTCTCAGTGTGGTTTGGATTTGCATTTCTCTGATTAGTGATGTTGAGAACATTTTCATGTACCCGTTGGCCGTTTGCATGCTTCTCTGGAAAAATGTCTATGCATTTCCTTTGACCATGTTTTAATTGGGCTTTGTTGTTGTTTTACTGTTAAGTTACAAGAGTCCCCTATATATCTTGGATATTAACTCATTATTACATATACACTATTTTTATAGATATTTTCTCCCCTTCAGTAGGTTGCCTTTTCATTTTGTTGATTATCTCCTTTGCTGGGCAGAAGCTTTTTTTTTTTTTTTTGACCAGCGCACAAGCTTTATTGACACAATCTACACAGTCACTGGTCTGTCCCAAGGAGGATAAACAGGCCTTTTCTCTCACACGGTTACTGAAATGCCAAGTGACACAACTGCAAATCAAGCTTAACACGTTCCTGGCCAAGGATTCTTAGCCCGTTTTCATGATGATCACGGGGAAACGCCTTTTCCTGCGGGACTGGCTGCAGAGGGCCGGCTGTCGGCAACCCCTCAGTGGTACTGCACCACTCTGGAGAAGATGCCTTCCGGCTCCTTCCCGTCCCCCAAGGCCCAAGGCAGCGGCAAATCCTTCCTCTCACCTCCTTTTGGCCAAAGCAGCCATTGGTCATTGATTCCCTCTCTCTATTTCTCTATGATGTAGTCTGCCAGATTTTACTTCTTGAACATCTTCCACATCTGTGCTTTCCTCATTACCTTGCTTTAATTTATGTCACATCTCTCCCTAGGGCAACCATAATAGTAATCTCATAACTTGTCTCTACCCTTCAATTTGGCCTGGTTAAAACCATCCTCTGCAGCCTGCACAGTGCTCTTTCTAAAAAGAGATCATTATTTTCAGCCTTCCTTAGAACCTTTTATGCTGCTGTTACCTTCTCAACAACCTTGTCCTTTCTCCCAGCCCACTGCAGGGTTCCAAAATTTAATGCACGTCAGCATAACCTGAGTACCAACCTTACAATGCATCCTCCTGGGCCCCCTCCCCAAAGACATTAAATCAACAAATCACACTATGTGATTTTCTGCAAAGAGAAACACTGAGGAACACTAGGCTAGAGCATCCTGTCTAATGGCCTGACTCCTGCCCACCAGTTGCCTTCTGACTTCCCATTCTATCTTGTGTTTTAGAGTTATCAAGCCACTGTTTCCCCAGTCATACTATTTTGTTTAATGATTTATACATGGAACTCCATCTTCCTTACTTCAGTATTTCAGTGCCTATCTCAGTACCAGATACATGAGAGAGTTGTTCTTAACCCAGATTCAGAGAATCTGTGAAGTCCCTGAAATTGATATATGATATTTTGTGCATTTGAGAGTGTGTATATATGTCAATGTGTATGTGTCATTTTTCTACAAATAGGATCCATCAGATTTCAGATTCTGAAAGTGGAATATAACACTCAAAATGAGAGTAAGCACCCCTGATGTAGATGTTGAATAAAAGTTTGTTGAATTGAATGAACAAAATCCATTTGAATGATTATTTTTTTTCCTAAGGATGACACAGTTAATAATATGTGTTTGAGATAGAAAAAAGGGATAAAATCAACATAGTTTATTTAGATTAGGGTGAGATATGTTCACTGGAGCTTTAATTGCATCTCTTTAGTTTAAATGGAGAATGATAGTATGTTTTAGAATAGATCAGACCAAAAATATTTGCACATGTTGATTGTCTATAGAACAGAAGTTTGGTTTGTTCTTAATATAAAGTCCCCGATAACTGATTGCTCTTTTCCCCACTGATGGTTTTTGATTGATTTAACTGTTCCAGATCAATAGAACAGCACAAATAGATTTTTCCACCACTTCATTGACTGAATCAACTGGCTATTTTTGTGACTGAGAGAAAGCCTTACTATCTTTGATCCATCTCCTCCGTGGTGGAGTCTAGCCTGTGTTGGTGTTTCAATTCAGGAATAATGAATTTCATATCAATGAATTTTCTTTTTTTGTGGCCTTGGTACAATCTTCCTGTCTCTGCCTTGATGATCCAAAATTATTTGGTTGAATCTTGGCTTTTTAAAAGTGTGCTGGTGCTAAGTATCATTCAGTCTTACCTATGTGTAGCACTTAAAAAATTAGTAGTTGGGGCGAGGAGTGATGAGATACTTGGTAATTAAAACAGTAATTAAGAAAATGGGTTTAGTAAGGTACTCACCTGCATACCCTCTTCATTAATATTACATATTTAAATGTACTTTATCATTCATTTTGTTTAAAATTTACAATTAATTAGGTTTATTTATTTATTTTTAAATTAGGTTTATTTTTTAAAATTTGGGTAAATACACTTAATGTTGAATAGAGAGAATTCAAAATATGTAGTGAGTTTGTTAACCATACCACAAACCGAGTAGATTAGCTTATGTTCTTTTTTTAATATTGAAGACTTTATTTTCTTCAGCATTTGCAATAAAATTGAAAGGAATGTACAGAGATTTCCCATATACCCTTGCTTCACATGTGCTTTGCCTCCCCCATTATCAACAGCACTCACCAGAGTGGAGTATTTCTTAACAAGGAAAAAATGGAGATCTATCTATCATCTGTTGTAATACTTATCTATCACTTGTTGTAATACTTTAAGCAATGAAATAAAAAAAAAGAAAAAAAAAAAAAGAATCCACATCAACACATCATAATCACCCAAAGTTCATACTTTACCTAAAGGTTTTCACTTTCGGTGTTGTATATTGATGGATTTGGACAAATGTATAATGATATGTATCCATCATTATAATGCCACACAGAGTATTTTTATAGCCCCCAAGTTCCCTGTGCTCCACCTATTAATCTTCCCATCCTGCCCTGGCAACCAATAATCTTTCTGTGGTCTCCATACTTTCGTCTTTTCCAAAATGCCATATATTTGGAATCACAACATGAGGGCTTCTCAGATTGGCTTCTTTCACTTAGTAATACACATTTAAGGTTCCTCCCTGACTTTTCATGGCTTGTTAGCTCATTTTGTTTTTAGCACTGAATAATATTCCATTGTCTGGATTTATCAGTTTACTCATTCATCTACTGAAGAACATCTTGATTGCTTCCAGGTTTTGGAAATTATAAATAAAGCTGCTATTACCATCCATGTAAAGGTTTAGGTGTGGACATCAGTTTCAATCTTTTGAATATGAAAGAGAACGATGGCTAAATTCTATAATAAGAGTGTATTTACTTTTAAAACAAACTGTTAAAACTATCTTTCAAAGCAGCTGAGCCATTTTTCATTCCCATCAGCAAAGTATGAGAGTTGCTGTTGCTCCACATTCTTGCCAGCATTTGCTATTGTCAGTGTTCTGGATTTTGGCCATTCTAAGGGTAGGTAGTGATATCTCTTAGTTGTTTTAATTTGCATTTTCCTGATGACAAATGATATGTAGCATTTTTTCATGTGCTTATTTACCATCCACATATTTTTTTTTGGTGATGTGTCTATTAAGGTGTTTGGACCATTGTTAATCAGGTGGCTCATTTTCTTATTGTGGAGTTGCAAGAGTTTTTGTATATTTTAGATAACAGTCCTTTATCAGGTATGTCTTTTGCAAATATATTTCCCAATTCTGTGGCTTATCTTCTAATTCTCTTGATAATGTCTTTTACAGAGTAGAAAAATTTTTAAAAATCTTTATTGTTCAGATTATTACAGTTGTTCCTCTTTTTTCCCCCCATAGCTCCCCTCTCCCAGTTCCCACCCCACTCTCTGTCCTTACCCCCCACCCCCGCTGTTCTCATCCGTAGGTGTACTATTATTGTCCAGTCTCTTCCCACACCCCAACACCGTTTTCCCCCTAAAAGTTGTCAGTCCAATCCCTTTCTATGCCTCTGATTCTATTCTATTCACCAGTTTATTCTGTTCATCAGATTTTTTATTCACTTGATTTTTAGACTCTCTTGTTGATAGATATGTATTTGTTGTTCATAATTTTTATCTTTACTTTTTCTTTATCCTCTTCTCAAAGGATACCTTTCAGCATTTCATATAATACTGGTTGGGTGGTGATGAACTTCTTTAGCTTTTTTTGTCTGTGAAGCTCTTTATCTGACCTTCAATTCTGAATGATAGCTTTGCTGGGTAAAGTAATCTTGGCTGTAGGTTCTTTCTGTTCATGACTTTGAATATTTCTTGCAACTCCCTTCTGGCCTGCAAAGTTTCTGTTGAAAAATCGGCTGACAGACATATGGGTTCCCCCTTGCAGGTAACTGACTGCTTTTCTCTTGCTGCTTTTAAAATTCTCTCCTTGTCTTTTGCTCTTGGCAGTTTAATTATGATGTGTCTTGGTGTGTTCCTCTTTGGATTCCTTTTGTTTGGGCTTCATGGACTTGTAAGTCTATTTCTTTTACCAGGTAGGGGAAGTTTTCTGACATTATTTCCTCAAATATGTTTTCAATATCTTGCTTTCTCTCTTCTTCTGGCACCCCTATAATTCTGATGTTGGTACGCTTGAAGTTGTCCGAGAGGCTCCTTACACTGTCTTTATATTTTTGGATTCTTTTTTCTTTTTGCTTATCCATTTGGGTATTTTTTGCTTCTTCGTATTTCAATTCTTTGACTTGATTCTTGCGTTCCTCTAATCTGTTGTTGGATCTCTGTATAATATTCTTTATTTCAGTCAGTGTATGCTTAATTTCTAGTTGGTCCTTTTGCATATCCTCAAGGGTCTTGTTAGATTTATTGAGGATCTCACTAAGTTTATCAGCAGTTTCTAGAAAATTTTTGAAAAACCTTATAACCGTGATTTTGAACTCTATATCCTGTTGTTTGCTTTCCTTCTTTTCTGTCATTTGTGATCCATTTCTTTGTCCCTGCATTTTGGCTGCTTCCCTGGGTTTATAGAGTGGCTTTCTGTGTTAGGTGATCACTGAGAGGAAATGACCTCCAAGCCACTTGGTTATGTGAATCAGCTGTGTCTACAGTGGGAGAACTTCTGTGCTGGAGACACCCTTATGGGGCAAGAGTTATTTCAGTGGGGCTTTGGTGCTCCAGAGTAGAAAATTTTAATTTTAATAAAATCTAGCTTAGTAATTCTTTATTTCATGGACTGTGTCTTTGGTGTTACTATCATCATACCCACAGTAATCTGGATTTCCTCCTATGTTATCTTCTAGGAATTTCATTGTTTTAAAACTTAGGTCTATGATCCATTTGAGTTAATTTTTGAGAAGAATGTAAGATCTGTATTTGGATCTCTCTCTCTCTCTCTCTCTCTCTCTATCCCCCCCTCTCTCTCTATCCCCCCCTCTCTTTCTCTCTCTCCATGTAACTGTCCAGTTTTTCTACCACTATATGTTGAAAAGACTACCTTGCTTGATTTTATTGCCTTTTTTAAATCACAGAACAGTTGATTATAGTCATACTAGGGGCCCGGTGCACAAAAATTTGTGCACTCAGGGGAGTCCCTCAGCCTGGCCTGTGCCCTCTGGCAGTCTGGGACCCCTCAGGGGATGTCCACCTGCTGGAATACCTGGTCAGCCTGAGTGAGGGGCTGATGGCTGTTTACAAGCTGGCCAAGCCCCCCAGTGGGGACCCTCACTCCATGGGGTTGTGGCCAGCCTGAGTGAGGGGTTGAGGGCTGTTTTCAGGCTGCCCACAGCTCCCATTGACCCAATGTCCTAGCAAGGCTGGCTGGAATCAGGTTTCTGGGGTTTATTTATCTTCTATAATTGAAACTTTGTTGTCTTGAGCAGAGGCCTAGGCAGGCAACAAAACCTCCTATTTGCTTCAGCTCCGTGGCTTCTATAATCGAAACTTCGTTGCCTTGAGCAGAGGCCCAGCTGACCGAGGTAGGCAGTTTCCTTCAAACAGAAGCCTCCTATTTGCTCTAGTTCTGTGGCTGCCGGCTTCCATCTTGGCTGGGTTAATTTGCATACAGCCACTCTGATTGGCTGGTGGTGTGGCTTAGGTGTCTTGGAGAGATGGTTAATTTGCATATTACTCTTTTATTAGATTAGATAGTTATAGGGGTCTGTTTATATTCTTTTCAAATTTTTTGTTTCTCTTTATAGTCAGAGTTGAGCCAGACATGATGTCTTCCTGGAATCCATATGTCAATCTATTTCTAGGGGAGAAGCAAAAACATAAGTAGATCAGCAATAAATCTCTATACCTGAACTCAGGTACCCGAAAGACATCGAAGGGAATGCCCAGTGTTATTTATCTTTTATACCACAAACTGACAAAACACAGTGTTGGCCTCTTCCTTTTCTGTTTTCTCCCTGTTGGTGTCCCCTTGGTGATGCTGATTCTGTTGTGGGTGAGCCTTAAATTATACTCGAGTGGGCTGGAGGGAACTGGGTACTGTCTTATAAAAGGTCTGTCAAAGTAGGATTCCTTTTTAATATAGCTGAGAGTTTTAAAAGTTAGTATAAATACACATATTTAATTTTAAAGTTTGAATATTAAATTCCTTTGTTCTATATTGTGTGTTTCATTATATTGGCTGCTATATAGTAAACACTAAGTGGCTTGAGGAGCTCTGAGAAAGTGGCTTTTGCCTAAAAATCTGCTCTGGTGATCCACAGGGCTCAAGTATTAAGATGTAAATGGGGCCAGAAGTCTTAGCAAATTGCAAAGACCCTTTGGAAGCATCTTCAGTTGAATTTCCATTGGGTTACAAGTTCCTTAAAGTTAGGGACTGTGTTATATCATGTATCTCTGACACCTGGTCCCAATCCGGGTGTATATTTGATGCTCAGTAAATATTTAAATGGCTAGAAGAATAAATGAAACAATAAATGAGAGGATTTCCTTAGGATAAGATATACCAGGATCACCCTCAAGTGCTGGTGAAATAATCACAGCAAGGGTTGCCACATGCATTATTTTCTTATATCACGATTTCATGTTAGAGATAAAGACACTGAAATTCCGGGGGTTAAATGATGTGGTATTACAGGGCAGAACAGACATTCAGATTTGCAACCTTAGATGTGGAGGAGGGAAGAGGGAAATTACTACTGAGTCACCACTAAAATAGAATAATGATGACACATTTGGATGAAGTAGAACCCTGATAGGAACTTAAGTGTTACCTCTAGTCCAGTAATCTAAATATCAATAAGACCGTTTTAATGGTACTCCCTCCCCTCTTCCTTCCCATTTCTTTCTTCCCTGCTTATGACATGTATGACTTTCCTCTGTTAATATACTCAATGATATGTTTACTGAGTTTCCCACAGTACCTAATTCCCTGTACCTTGACTTACTTTACTGCCTATGACAAAGAGAGAGCACAATTTCTAGTAAGCTAATAGCTATCAGAACAGACCCAAGGAGCAATAAGTAGAAAGATAATAGGTACTAGTGGGAGGGAGATAGAAATGATCTTTGAAAACAAAACTGAGTTATAGTGTTCATTAACTCCTGATTACCACTGAATTCAACACTGGGTACTTCATTCCTACCTCTGTTCATCCTACATTGAATAAATTTGAAATCCACTATTGCTCTTTTCTTTCACAGAAAGCATGTTCTTCTATCATCTATATTCCCAGGATTGATTTTCTTCGTTATTTTCCCCTCATGGGTAAAGGATGTTTACATTCAACCTCAAAGACTTTTGATTTCAGGTTTGATTCATAGAGAAACTTGAGCCATCCAGAGGGATACCTGAAAGTTAGTCTCTCAAGGCAAAGCAGAGGTGAGAGATTTTGTGAGAAGAAAAAAGATTATGGAAATCATGTTGATATAAACTTCTTTTTGTTTATACAAGTAACCTTTCCTGTGGCTGGAGTTCTGTGGTTCAGCATTTTTAGATGTAAATATTTTTCCTGACCATGGTATAAATAAGTTTTGAATAGCACAGGGGAATATTTGGCTTTATAATGAGTGACCCCCTCATTTAAAGGACTGTGTGAAAAGTACAGTGAAAGGGAGATTTGGAGTGTGAGAAGTAGTGGTGTTTATTATTTATCAGGCTTCTCCCAGGTCCCCATTGGCAACTACAAGCTTGACTGTCTCTGCACTTGCTACATTAATCACTTTCTCTTTTAAATTCAGGAGAGTCATGCTTGGTGTACAGGGTCAAAGACAAGGTAAAAACAACAACGAGAAAGTCAATTATGGTAAGTAAGGCTCCGATAGTAAGTCAGAGGTAGTTTCATGATGATTTTAGCATCAGTCATGAGAAGCAGGCAGGTCTGCTTTCAATTGATATCATTGTAAATAACTGTATTTGTAATCTCTGTTGGTAAAAATCTACGCCTGCTCAGGTGGTAAGGTATGCAATTCTTGTTCCACTTGGAATTATTTGAAATGTAAATATGCAGAATCTCTGGAGATAACAAATAGTGTATTTATATGGGAAGGACTTTTGTATCAAGAGTACAGATATTTGCCTACAGGTGATACCTGGTTTTTCTGCTTGTAACATTGGCTACCCTCAGGTTTGTCTATTGAATACAGATTTTGGTTCTTCCCAGACGGGTATAGAGTGAGTCTGTAAACATTTCCTTTTTCGCAAAGTTTGGTTTACCCTCAAAATAGAAGAGGAAAGAATGGAAACTCAATTTTGTACAAATAAATACAATGTCAGGAAGTCAGAGCAGGTAATGGCTACTAATATTTTTCAAGAATTTTTAACATCAACACATTCACCATCCCTCTGCTCATGAGGGAAAGCTGTTAAACATTTAGTAACATATGCAATGCGTGTCAATGTCATTTTCAAGATCTGCATGCACTGGGGACAACAGTAGCACACGTGTGTGAGACAGATTCGGGCTGTGAGCAGAGCAAAAGAGCATTTCCCCGCAGTCACGACATCTTGCTTCAAGGCTTCATCCTTTGTGGACATGCTCAGTCCCCTCCTGCCAGGGGTCCTAACACTTGCTCTTTGACTCCTTGGAATTCCACCTCCCAAGGTCTTCACCAGACTGGCCCTTTCTCCTTAGTCTGGATTCAGCTCAAATGTTTCATACATGAAGGACCCGTTCTATGAACACTGAATCCAACACAGCACTCCCACTCCACCCTCCTCCAATCACTCTGTGATAGTGCCTGCCCTGCTGTTTCCTTGGCACTTACTACAAGCTGGCATTGCATTATTTATTGGCTTTACTCCTTGGCTAGCGTCTTCTTCGTGAGAGCAGAGACTTGTTACCTGCAATAGCCATGGCTCCTGAGACATATTTCTTAAAGTTTGTTGAATGAGTGAAAGAGAATTTAAAGCAGTTTACAGAAACTCTCTCTCCCCAGGGAGGCCACAGGCTTCCTTAGTTGGCAGTCTCAGGGCAACAAAGGGCAAGAGAGAAAGCTAGCTGCAAGATGTCTTAATGTAGAGGCTCTAAAGCAGCGGATCTCAACCTGTGGGTCGCGACCCCTTTGACAGTAGAACGACCCTTTCACAGGGGTCACCTAAATACATCCTGCATATCAGATATTTACATTACGATTCATAACAGTAGCAACATTACAGTTATGAAGTGGCAACGAAAATAATTTTATGGTTGGGGGTCACCACAACATGAGGAACTGTATTAAAGGGTTGCAGCATTAGGAAGGTTGAGAACCACTGCTCTAAAGTCACCCAGCACTTCTGCTGCAAAGTCGCAGGACAGCACTAGCCACATCAAGGGGTGGGGATGTCCTCCTGCCTTCAGGAAGAGCATATGCCAGGATTGGGAAGAACTGACGCAGCCAGTGTGGCAAACAATCTACCAGAGAGGATTGACCTTAATCTATCAATATGTCTACAGCTAGCAATACTCAGAATTCACTTGTGGGTTTACAAATGGGATCAGCTGAGAATGACTGAATAGTCCATAAGAAAAACAATAACATATATATCTGCGGTCATATTTTATGCTATAGAATATGCAGGATATGTGGTCATTTTGTTATTGTCTCTCATTCCTCTTCAATGAGGATAGTATAGTCCCATCTGGGTTCCCTTCCCTATGTCCTGCATTGTTCTTGCCCTGCACAGCAAAGCTGTCTGTAGGACTTCTGTTTCAGGACCCCGTTGCTACAACATGATCTTTACTTATGCACCTGTTTAAAATTCCATCTTTGAGTGCTCAGCTAATCCCATAAAGCATGGGTCTGTAGTGCTAAAATCTGACCTGAGAGTTTATGTTCTCTGCCAGGGTCAGATTTTTGTGTGCTCTGGCATAGCTTGCTTTCTTCCTGTCACAAAAACAGAAGTGGTTTAAAATGACTCTGTGATGTGAAGAATCTTTTTCTGCTTGAAATATGAACTGCAAATAAATCCTGCATTTGCCCCGAGCTGTGACAATTCCAGTGTGTATCTTTGGGCTGCAAGTAACGGAGTACCTGTCTCAGATTGGCTTAGCTGATGAAGAAATTTATCATCTCCCATAGCCTCAGGTTTGATTCATTTAAGAGCTCAATGGTGGGCTCGGGTTCTGTTGCTCACAGTGTTAGCTGTAATCTTGCTTTGAACTTGCTGAAGAAAGAGGAAAACAAATTTCTCCCCAATCATGGGCATCTTCCATTTAGTCGGATAAAGTCATGTTAGGTCACATGTCCATCCCAAAGCATTAGCACATCCCTGGGATGCCCTAAGCTGATTGAGGCTGATCACGAAGTACCCCTGGAGTCAGGAATGGGAAGAGGATCTCTGAATAAAAGTGGGATTGTGATGGGAAGGTAGAATGGGAAAGGATGCTTAATAGGTAACCGAAAGTGTCATGTATAGTGGGTAAGTCTAGCAAACACCCTCTGGAAAACAGTAACTGTAGAAACAAAAACTAAAATAGGAATAATGAAGGGAAATTCCAAACTTCAAAAGATACTTTAAAAAATACTGATAAAGAAAAAACCTGATATTTCCAGATTCTACTTGTTTGCTATGAATAAAATTGCCACACATGTCCTTTCTGCTCAGTATCATACTTACCAACACAAGTGCACATAAGTGATATATGGTGTGTGCTTAGAGTCCCTGAGAAGTAAACCATGATTCATCTCCATTTCAGAGGGAAGCCCATTTTTTTTCTAAAATATTTTTCTTCCCAAGGAAGGCTATTGTCGGCATGTGCCCAAGGCTGCGTGATGAGAGGGGTTGGGATGGAGATGGAGGGGAAGGATTCTGTTTCATGTTCACCTCTTTCTCTTTAACCTCCAGGGGCGAGGGTAAGTTCCCAGGGAGCAGTGTCTTTCATCATTAGCAACTAGAACAGCACCTAGCACACCATGGACACCCTGTAAACTGTTGTTGAATCAACTCCTGTACACCTTCCCAGGAGCAGCAGCGAAATGAGGGCAGCTATAGGAACAAGGAGTCTTTCACCATCTGTCAGCAGAAATGGGGGAGAAAAGAAAGGGAAGTGCCATCCGCTTACTTGGTTTATGAGGTCAGGGCTGCCTGGACAACCTCCCCTCCTTCTGCCAGATTCCAATTATTTCTTAAGCAGAAATGAAACTAACCAGTTACTCCTTCAGAGAACAAAACATCCCTAGTTAATGTCTAATGACGGGATGATAAGGAGGAATTTAATTGGGGTTCACGAATTTGGTCATGTTTCATGTAGCTTTTAGCTTTGCCTCAGTTAAACATTAAACATGGATGAAGTATAAAGGACCCTGTATGCTTTGTTTGAAGATGTTGATGTGAACGGCTGTCCTTTCATGCTAGTGCTGGGGAATTTAGATGTAAACATTTTGATAAAAGCTAAAGTCCCAGCATCTCACAGTCCTTTGATGCCACACCATTGAGTGATTGGAGCCCTGGGTTTGGGGCAGGGGTAGCTAATAGGGAGGCTGCTTCACTTTGCCTGAAGAACTCTATTAGATGCTAGGCTCATTTTTTTTTCTTTTGGGAGTCCATTGTTAACTATTGCTCATCTTAATTCAATATTCCAATTCCCAGGCCACTGTGATGGAGATGTGGTTCTCAGTGTTGTGTGTCTACAGCCAGAACACAATTATCCCTGAAAACGACAACGGTTCTCCTTTAGCAAGGAAGGGAGATTAGTATCAGGTCTGCTGTGGGCTCTGCATGTGCATTTCTCAGTAGTCGCTACAGAAATGTTATGATGGGGGTGTTTACTATTTCTGCCTTTGCCCTCCTACTGTCTGATAGTAACACAGCAGCCTGACTTATCAAATATAAGTCAGATCACATCATTCTTCTGCTCAGAACCTTCTAGCAACTTCCTGTCTCTCTCAGCCAGAGTCCTTGCTATAACCTACCAGTCCTATGATAGGTCCTGCCTCTCCTTTCCCACTCTGGCTTCATCCTCCCTCCCTCTCTCCATCCATGCTGCTTCATAAAATGCCTTGAGCCCTGTGCTATTTTCTCAAAACTCTTACCTTAGGATTTTTGTAATTTCTGTCCCTTCTGTTTGGAATAGCTGCGTGGATCTTTACATTGTGAACCCTAAGGACTAAGAAGGGTTCCTGGGGCCCCTCATACAAACTGCATTTTCATGAAGAAGCCTCTGACCTAACCTGCTGCCTGCACTGTTTCTGCCCTGCAACCAGCCTTATAAAGGAGTTCCTGGAGTCCTGTCTCAACCAATAGAACTAAGACCTTCCCCATCCAGTTAGAGCTGCTCAGACCAATCAGAACGGCTCTATTCTGACCAATCAGGGCCAGTAATGGGGACTTCTATCTAGCACCTCCCCTCTGGCTTGCTGAGTGCACCATCTTCAAAGCATCATGCTGAAGAGCGGCCTGGCCCAGGGCAGCCTC
Organism: Murina feae; assembly: GCA_004026665.1. Taxonomy (NCBI): domain Eukaryota; kingdom Metazoa; phylum Chordata; class Mammalia; order Chiroptera; family Vespertilionidae; genus Murina; species Murina feae. Next base: position 6,334 of record PVJC01021316.1, on the reverse strand, counting down.
ATGCTGAGCTGGTTTCACAGCCACTGCTGTAGCTGTAATACTATCAAGCTGTCCCACAGCCTTGTTTTCACAGCCGTGCTATGCTGTGTTACTGCGGACCTGCTTGCACTAAACAAAGTTTCCTTCACAGCACCCCAAATTGGGTATTCTTGGCATTGAATTGGCACAGATGCGAAGGCCAGCTTCTCACCAAGGACTTCCTTAGCAATCCTAAAATCTCATCCCCCTCCCCAACATCTAACATTTCATGTCTTCCTTTCCAGCTTTAAGTATTTCTGGAGATATTGATTTTACCTTTTTGCTTTGTTAATTGTCTTTCACATTAGGATGCAAACTCCACAAAGGTAGGGATTTTCCTCTATTTTCTTTGTGGGTACAGGGGTATCCACACCCTTACACCCAGCAACTTGAACAGCACCTGCACTAGATGAGGTGCACAGTAAATAGTTACTGAATGATGAATGATTTCATTCTTTCGGTCAGCCAGAGCCAGGCATTATGGTGGACACTTACAAAGCAAAAGTGAAAGAGAAAGACAAGGTCTCTAACCTCATAGAATATAAAATCAAGAGAGAAAAGAAGCATTTAAGCAAGTGTCCACTTTGTACATGGGCTCCATTTATAGTAGACTGTAAATTTCACAGAAATGAGTGAAATTCTCCAATGTCCATTGTTCTGAAGTGGCACAGTTGGGATGAACACCCAGGAATTTAAAATTATAATGTCAATTCTCTTTCCTTTAATGCTATCCTGGGATTGATGTTAAGTACTTTAAATAAAAACACATTGCTAATTGCACATGTTTGTGTGTACACAATGCCCTTCATTGAGTGGAATTTTGTTTGCATCTGTTGGGATTGTTCTCTAAGGTATTAAGGATTATCATTAGATGAAGCTCATCAATCATTGTTATTGTGGTTCAGCTTCATTGGATCTGCCCTTCAAGAGCATCAAAGTAAGAATAACAGCTATTTCATCTTACTTGTTCTAAATAAAGAAAAATTCCTCTAGCTTATTATACTCAGGACAATGGGAAAATACAGTCTGCTAAGTGGGCACCTCACCTTATGGTTCACACTAGGAATTCTTTCTGAAAAGGTCAGGCTGCCCATTAAGTTTCAGCTTTAGATAGTAATTATAATTATAAATTTCTGAGTTTGGTATTTTTGATCAGAATGGATTTTAAGTACAGCTTTGATCTTTTAAGGAGCAGTAACAAAATATGCTGTTGGTAAAAGTTCTACCAGATTCATATTGTGCCTTATAGAGTGCAAAAAGGCTGGCCCCTGGTAAGATTCTTGTGCTTCTTATAGCTCATCGTGAACAGAACATAGTCATCTCTGCCTTTCATTTCTTTAATCTTTTCAACTTTGCTTTTGGCGAAAAGAGATCTTTTAGTGTATAAATGCCATCAGTATGAGCAGGATACAACCTTGTTTTTATTTCTTGGAAATGTTAGTCTCTGAAGAAGAAAGGTGCACTGTACTCCTCTCTGGCTGGGGCTGGGAACAGATCAAAGGCCTAGCTGCAGGATAAAGCCAGAACCCCGCCCCCCCCCCCCCCCCGGGCGGGGGGGAGGGAGAGTGGGAGTGAGGGAACCAAGGGAGAGGGACCCCTAGCTGACCCTTCCAGATGTCCTGAGCCAGACATGCAGCATCCTATGTCAAAGCCATTACATGTGTTATATTTGTAATTACCCCATCCGTGGGCTCCTAGGAAAGACATGGTTATCACATGATATGAAAGTTATGTACATTTCTCAAAAATCTGAAAGAGAAATGCTTTGGTATAAACACATTTAAAATGAAAGCATGAAGAAAGGATAATTTAATATGATTTTCCCCACAACATGGTAGTTCCATGGAAAGTACAGGGAAATTGTATTTAGAGAAAGGCTAAAATATTCACCCAGACTACTGTCATTAGCACTAGCATGGAAAATATAGACGCCTAAATGAGCTCTGCGCTGGGTAAGCTGTGGACAGAGTGAAGCAGGTCGCCCTTACTGTCATTGGGCCGCACACGTGTGGGACAGTCAAGGTCACCTCTTTCTAGATGAAGGAAAGCATAGTGGTATATTTCAGTCCCTGAAAATTACTCAGTTTGAGGGCATGTTGCTTTTGGAATGAACGTCTCTAAAGTCTTCTGCATAAGAGAACATAGTCTCCTATATTGCAATCTTACAAGTTCAAAGAAAACAGCAAATTTTAAAAGTTATATTTTTCAAAGAGATAAGGCATTCCAAATTTGGTTACAAATAATTTTAAAAGACGAACGCTGGCTACAGAGACTGGAAAAATCAGCCTTATTGCAAATGTTTGAATACAAATCAGTGATCTCTGAAAGGATGGTCAATTTTGTCACACTTTTTTTCAGTTTCCCTGAAATTAAGTCTATTCTGCTCATTTCTAGTTTTGTTAGGCATTCTGGTTCAATGAGACCATGGCATTACTGAATTTGGTATAGGCACAGTATTCCTGTACTACTATATGTTAGATTAGTCTGTGTATTTTCTATTACTTTATTGAAAATAAATTTCACCCACTATGTAAAAATAAGATACCTGAATGGTATTTGCACAATTCTCAAAAGAACTGAGATTAGAATCCCTTGGAGAATGTGGGGAAATCAGCTAAAAGTAATTCTACACACATGTTCTCTGGAGTAGTCTGAGTATGCCATGACAGTGAATTCATCTATGGGCTTCAGTGACTTTTATACCTGAAGTCTGCAGTCATTCTGCCCCTAAAACAGATGCTGATGTCCCCAAACAGTCTGTAGGGTAGAATCACAAAGTGGTGCTTAGATTTAACTCCCTCTTACTGGCTTTGAGAAATGTTAATACTTATATTAGGGGCCTGGTGCATGAAATTCGTGCACTGGGGGAAGGGGGCGTTCCTCAGCCCAGCCTGCTCTCTCTCACATATTGGGAGCCTTCAGGGGGTGTCCTACTGATGGCTTAGGCCAGCTCCCTGCTCCCCTTGGGGAGCGGGCCTAAGCCACAGTCTGGCATCCCTTTGTGGGAAGCGACCAGGCTAATCAGGGGAAGCCACCAGCCCCATCACCCCGCTGTTGCAGTCACTGCCAGTCACCACAGCCACCAAGGTGTTTTCATCAACATGGACTCCAGTCCCTTCATCATGAAAAAATGACAACTTTCTTTAGGCATTTTCAAGATGTGTCTTTCATAGGATATGACCTTTCTTTCTTTCTTTCTTTCTTTCTTTCTTTCTTTCTTTCTTTCTTTCTTTCTTTCTTTCTTTCTTTTCTTTCTTTTCCTCACCTGAGGATATGTTTCCATTGATTTTTAGAGAATGTGGAAGAGAAGGGAAAAACAGAAAGAAACATCAAAGTGAGAGGAATACTTTGATTGGTTGCCTCCTGCATATGCCCTGACCTGGGCCCTGGCCAGGGAGGAGCCTGCAACCTAGGTACATGCCCTTGATCAAAATTGAACCCAAACCCTGCAATCAGCAGGCTGAGGCATTATGCACTGAGCCAAACTAGCTAGGGCAGGATATGTCATTTCTTAGCTCTCCAGCAGTGGACCTTCATTTTTTTCTCCAGGAAGGGGGTGGAAAAACCCTAGATCACCTTTAGGGATTCTTATTACCCAAGTTACTAAGAATATTGCCAGTGGCATACAGGGAGCTTAGCCAATGAGCAGTAAGAAAAGGTGTTTCCTGTGTAGTTCACTCTGATCACTGGCTCCACCCCTGCCCCTCCAATCCCAGCTCCACCACTGCCCAGGCCTGTAACCTCTGGCTGAGAATGCAGCCTGGGCAGGGGACCTCCAGACCCCTGAAATCACCAGCTCTGACCCTGCTCAGGCTTGCAGCCTCTGGCCAAGGCTTCTGGCCTGGGCAGGGGACCCCCAGATCCCTGCAATAACTGGCTCTGCCCCTGCCCAAGGCTGTAGTCTCTGCCTGAGGCTGCAGCTTGGGCAGAAGTCCCCCAAGCCCCTCCAATCACCAGCTTCACAGAGCCTAGGCCTCTGCAATCACCAGCTCTGATCCTGCCCCCTGCCATTGCCAGCTTTGCCCTTGCCCCACTGGCAGTCTCTGGCCAAGGCTGCAGGCTTGGGCAGGGCACCCCCAGGCCCCTGCCATTGCCAGCTTCACCCTTGCCCCACTGCAGCATGTGGCCAAGGGTACAGGCCTGGGAAGAGGACCCCCAGTCCCCTGCATTGCTGGCTCTGCCTGTGCCCAGACCCCTGCGATCGTAGGCTCCACACCTGCCCCTCTGATCACTGGCTCTGTCCTTGCCCAGGCCCTGGAATCGCTGGCTCCACCCCTGCCCCACTGCAGCCTCTGGCCAAGGATACAGGCCTGGACAGGAGACCCCCAGGCCCCTGCCATTGCCAGCTTCACCTTTGAGCCTCGGGCCAAGGCTATAGGCCTGGGCAGGGGACCCCAAGGCCCCTCTGATCACTGGCTCTGCCCTTGCTCAGGCCCTGAGATTGCGGACTCCACCCCTGTCCCACTGCAGACTCTGGCCCAGGCCTTATGCCTGGTAGGGCACCTTCATAACCCCTCTGATCACCAGCTCTGCCCCTGACGCCTCCAATCACTGGCTCCGCCCTTTGCTCATGCCTGAGTCCTCTGGTGAAGGCCTCTGGCCTGGGCAGGAGACCCCCAATCCCTTCTGATCGCCTGTTCCACCCCTTGGGCCCCCCGCCTTCCCCACCACCTGCCTGGCTAACAGGCCTGACCACTTCAGTGGTGGGGCTGAGCTGGACTGGGTGCCGCCATCTTGTGGCCATGGGGCAGCCATCTTTGTGATGGAATGATGCCTAATTTTCATATTACCCTTTTATTAGCTAGGATTACTTCATAACTTATAAGCATGGAAGGAGGAGAGTCATTTTACCTACTAGAAACTTGATTTGGAAGTCATAATGGAGATTCTGCTGGTGAGAATGCTTTCAACATTCTTCCTCATAATATCCAGATGGAGCTGAACTTTGAAACCTTCTAACTCTCTGATGAGTAAGGTCATTAAACAGATGAAAAATAAGAAAGCATCTGGAAGTGACATCATCCCTGCCAAATGTTCATTCTAAAGAAAAAGTAACTCATGTAATGTCTCTGTATTCTCCCCCTTGAGAGTCAAGCGTGAAAGAGAAAATGCTATGTGGCTCTAAGGATATGAAGGTCATGAGTTTTACATAATGATATACATCCAATAGCAGGATAGATACTCATTCCTGAGCCAGCTGCTGAACATATGTTTAGATAAAAGAGAATTTTTATAAATAAGTGGGTATTCATGAGAAAATTCTGATTTCTATTTTGGAAATTCAATAGTTCATGTCCTAAAGGTGGATGCTTTGACATGGAAATTTTACCTCTCTCTCTACAAGGAACTTCTGTTTCATTTGGTTTCTAAAGCTTTCTTAGAAAACACTGTAAAAATGTCTTTCACTTCACTTCTAGATGTTTTTGTTGAGGAAAGAAACTCATCAATGGCTTAGCAACTTGAAATGAACCCAAAGCATCCTTACTTAATTTCTGAGTGATGAATAGAATTTTCAAATCTGTTAGCCTGTTTTGTATACTTTCTATTCATTTGAAGAGTTGAGAAGAGCCTTACTTACTGGAGGCACACTGGATTTGAAACCAGAAAACTTAAGTAGAAATCCTATTTTTGACATTTTCTGGTAACTTATTGAGTCTCACACACTCAACACAGTATATTAAAAGTGTGAGGGAGAAACAAGATGGTGGCATAGGGTAGACACCGTATATGCAGCTGTGAACAACTATTTCAGAAAAACCACAAAAAGAACACACGGACACCACTCGCACCCACAGGACGGCTGGCTGAGTGAAAATCCTACAACCAGAGAAGAGTCTGAGACTCAGAGCAGCAGCGGAAGCAAAGCACAGAGGTACGGAGGCGCGCGCACGGGCTCGGGGAAGGGCTGGTACCGGAGGCCGTGGTTCTTTTCCAAAACGGGGAGAGCCACAAGCTCCCAGCGGCTCTGAACTCCAGTTCCAGGCGAGTTTTGGAGGTCCCACAGACACCCAGAGACTAGCATCAGAAGGAAATCCAAAACGGGTTTCTCTCAGCGTTGCTTAAAGCAATAACCGTGGGACACAGAGTCCTGGAGTCTCTCAGCGCAGGGCTGAGAAGCGCCATAGCTGTTTGCTCCGCCCCGCCCGGCGAACTCCCCGAGGCCCCGCCCCTCCCAAGTGCGTCAGAGGCTTCTGCAGCAACACCTCCTTAAAGATACAGGAGCCAGCCCCAACCCAGCGGCCAGAGTGGGACTAACCTAAACAAAACAGATCCTCAAGGAACACACCCGGGGCAGATGCAGTGAGCATAAAAGCTC
>PVJC01021315.1:0-28414 GCA_004026665.1 Murina feae | reverse complement strand
ATATATATATATATATATATATATATATATATATATATATATTAGGGGCCTAGTGCACAAAAATTTGTGTACTCGGGGGGGGGGTCCCTCAGCCCGGCCTGTGCCCTCTTGTAGTCTGGGACCCCTTGGGGGATGTCCACCTGCTGGTGTGCCTGGCCAGCCTGGGTGAGGGGCTGATGGCTGTTTGTAGGCTGGCCAAGCCTCCCAGTGGGGACCCTCATCCCATGGGGGTGTGGCCAGCCTGGGTGAGGGGCTGAGGGCCACCTGTGTTTAGGCTGCCCACAGCACCTATTGACCCAATGTCCCAGTGAGGCTGGGGTTTATTTATCTTGTATAATTGAAACTTTGTTGCCTTGAGCAGAGGCCCAGCCAGCCTTGGCAGGCAGTTTCTGCCATCGCTGGTACAGTGGAAGCCTCCTGTTTGCTCTAGCTCTGTGGCTTCCGGCTGCCATCTTGGCTGGGTTAATTTGCGTACAGCTGCTCTGATTGGCTGGTGGGTGTGGCTTGGCTGGTGGGCATGGCTTAGGTGTCTTGGGGTGATGGTTAATTTGCATATTACTCTTTTATTAGATTAGATATGTATATATATAAATATAAATATATATATATATATATATATATATTTCCCAGGGAAAGTAAAACTCTCATTGGATTTGAAACTTATGAATGAGCATTTTTTAAGCTCATAGACAATTTGGTAAAATCACATGAAAATAAGATTCACAGGAGTGAATTCTGAGCACAGTCATCAGGCTTGTTTAAAACTACATACATACAGTTCTTATTCTCAGAGGATAGCTTACATGTAAGGAAGTGAGACCTTCAAACCTCCTTTTAAAAGGTTACTACACCTGCCTTAGAATTGTATCCTCCTGGAGAAAGATTATGTAATGAAATAATTGTAAAAGTAGACTTTTTTCCCCCAAGAAAGTTAGAAAACTTTTCTTTGTGTTTTATTCATAGTAGAAGCAGTCTGAGAAAAAGGTCTCTGTTGACACAGATTCACTGTTTTTCTGTATGCCAATAATTCAAAGAACCCAGATTTATGCATCAGACACTATCTCATCATAAGTAATGATGTTTCTGCATATATAGTAGAACAGTGCTCTTTAAGAAGTGCAAATCATTTTGCACAGATTTTCTCATTAAACCTTCAATGCTATTATCCCCAAATTTCAGGGATATGGAAATTAAGATGCAGAGAAATGGTTACTTACCAAAAACTTGCACTATACTATGTAAAGAGTTTAGGAATGAATTCCCAGAGTTCTGTTCTTTCCCATAGCATCTTTGGAATGTGTTCTTGCATAAAGTACCACATACTTTGAAATAAACAGGGATATATATTTTAGGCCAATTAAATACCTCACTAATTGTCCTAACCAGTTGGCCTCAGTGGATAGAGCATCGGCCTGCAGACTCAAGGGTCCCAGGTTCGATTCAGGTCAAGGGCATGTATCTTGGTTGCAGGCCCATCCCCAGTAGGGAATGTGCAGGAGGCAGCTGATAGATGTTTCTCTCTCATCAATGTTTCTAACTCTCTATCCCTTTCCCTTCCTCTCTGTAAAAAATTAATAAAATATATTTTAAAATAAACAAACAAATAAACAAATAAATAAATACCTCTCTAATTTATTTATAGTGGACATGATGTTTCATTTGGGAGATCAATACCTCACCAATACTAAGTCATGAAACATACATTCTTTTGCTTATGAGAAAGTTGCCTCCCTTATCAATTTATGGAACTTGGCTATTAGCATCATGACCCTGCTATCTTTCCCATTGGCATAGGCTTTGATAATTTATTTTGCAAAGGGCAAGATTTATACACAGGAACCATTTTTATTCCAATAATGAATCCATTAGCTTCCCTCAAATATACAGTAAAAAATTACTCTGCAGTCATTATTCTGGCTCAGTAGATGGGGCTAAGGATGAGGAAATAGTCCTGTGAGGACTTTTTAAAAACTATATTAAAGCCATCGTTCTTCTACAGGTGTGCATCATGTATGTGCAAACCATTCTGAAAAGAAGTCTCATTCAATCTTTACTTCATTCCATTTTACCCTCCTCTTCGGAATATTGAAAGTTTATAAAGTATACTTCCCAGACTCCTTTGCAGCTAGGTCTGACACTTTAGATGGACTTGAATGAGATCCAGTAACCAGAAGTGAAGCAGGGGCCATTTAATTGCTGTTGTAGCAGTTGACAGTTACCTAAGAGTTGTGAGGGATTATAGTGGCTCAACATGACATAGTTGTAGAATAATCATCAGTGACAGTGCCATTGATGTGAGGAGACTGTGATCCTGAAGTGACAGAAACCAGTAGCAGTAGCTGTTGCTTGTCTCCAGGGTTTCATGTTTACTGGTATGACCTTAAAACTGAAAGTTCAAGAGCAGACCACTGACATCCATCCTTCTAGCTCTTCCAAAGATTTGGTAAACACAACTTCTCTGAATAAAATAACTTTTTGCTTGCTATGTTTTCCGCGGTTTCATAACCTAGTGAATCTACAACTGCTCTCCCACTTTTAAGTGCTGAGGAATAGATAACTGAGAGCTGTGTCATCAGAGTGGAACGTCAGCATATTTGGGTCCAAATCCTGGTTTTGACAATTAATAACTCTGAAATTCATCTTAAAAATGAGTCTAAAAGTACCAACTTTATTAGAGTTTATGTAAGTAATAATGTGCATAAAGTGCTAAGTCAATGAGGTGGACTTGGCTTTAGTAATAATATTTTTTAAAATACTCTTTTAATAAAACTGGTTTAAATAATAAGAAAATTTATCATCTCAAATAATTGCCAGTTACAATGCAGGATAAGCTCCAGGAATTGTATAACCTGTGGCTCAACGATATCAAAATGGTTCAATGATATTAACTGGCCAATAGCTGTTTTTGAAAATGAAATTTTATTTAACTGGGCTATATCTTTCTGGTGACTTTTGCATTATAATAGCTGAGTTAAATAGTTACCACAGGAACCACAGACCTTCATGCTAGCAAAGCTCAAGTATTTACTGTCTGGCTTTTTGCAGTAAATTTGTTGACCCTTAATATAAACAGTGATACTACTGTCCTCAGCAATCTTATCCTAAGGATGGATCCCTCCATGCCCACAAAATGCCGCCAGCAGCATTCAGAGGGAGGGAGGGAAAGAGAAAGGGATGGAGGGAGAGAGGATGAGAATAAAAACTATTTCCTCCAGACATAGCACATTTTGTTTCCTTCAGCTTTATTGGACCAAATTATATCACATAGTCACTCCTGGACAAATAACTGTTGTTAGGAGACCTGCTAAGCATACATTGGTTTAGAATTCTATTTTGGAGCTTATGATGGACCACTTACCTGAAAAAAATTGGGGGTTTTATAAAGCTGAAAAAATGCTCAGCAAAAAAAAAAACACAAACATTGTTTACCATAAGTACCTAACAGAGTGCTCAGAGCCTCATAGGTACTTACTAATTTTTTATTCCTTTGCCCAGCAATGATGGTCTCTACTTGGGTAGAGTAAAATAAGCACTGGGCTAGGAGTTGAGAGTCCTGGCATTTGCTATTGACTTAAGCTAAGAGTAGCTTGTGACCTTAGAAAAAATCATTTAATTTTAATTTTTGCATTAAAATATAAAGGGTTATGGATTAGACACTATCTAGAGACCATTCTGGTTATTAAATAAAAGTATTCATTAAAGGACTTGTGTTTGTGTAGTGCATTAGCATTTTCAAGCTGATTTCCATATACATTACCAGGAAGCTTGTTGGCAGTAGTCAAGGAGAAAATGTCTCTATGGTGCAAGATCAGAGTGTGTGTTTACTTCTTGATAGATGCAAATCCTCCCTGGGGCTGAGTGTCAAGCAGAGGTGGGACATGACCAGTGTGGCAGAACATACTCATTTATTCATGTATTCATTCAACACACATGATCCAGTAACTGCTATGTGCCAGGCACTGAGCTAAATAGAAGAGGGGCCAGGATCTCATAGAGTCTACATTCAAAGGGCAGTAGAAGATAGTCAGGGACCACACAAAAACAACAACACACTTTTATATAGTGACAATGTTTTATGAAGATAAGCAATGACTATGGGGTTACAGTATGTGACAGGGTCAGGGTAGGCGCAGTGACGGGATGGATCTTCCATGTATGAATGTGTAAATCTGGAGGAAGAACATTCCTTTCCTTTTAATAGACTTTGCCTGAGTTTTAGGTTCCATTGATATAGCTTTAAGTTTCCATTTCTCTCATAACACTTTTCTCTGTTGAGAAGTTCTTACAAGTGTTCCCTTGGGAAAAAGATATGTGTTAGAAAAAGGAAGGTTGGGGAAGGGGAAATGTTTAAATAGTTTTGGAATTATTTCAGAATGACAGAGTTTCAGCCATTATAAAAGTTATGCTCATGTTTTCTAATGTTGGAAGTATATTTTAGGCAATAGAAACAAAAGTACCCAGAGACCTATAGCAATATCTTTAAATGCCAATCAAATCACATGAAGAGGCACAGAAAAAGCACCCCAGATTGGCCCACTCCTGAGGAAGGTGATTTCTTAAGCTTCAGAGAAAAGGAAAAACATACTTCAAGAGGCAGCAGTAGTATCTTCCTGCCTCGCTTGAAAATAGATTCCTCAGGTGCACAGGAGTACAGCCCTTACTGTATTGTAACCTTTCCACACAACAGTAATCGAGGATGTTACTGCTAAGTTAATCCTTTTGCTATTGCAGCAAGCATGTGATGTTACATTTAGTGAACCCTCATTCATGCTTCCTGCTCTTGAATCTCTAAAACGCTGTTTCTACTTTTGAATACATTTTTCAAAGCAGCTTATAAGCACTTATACATTTGAATATATTGTTAATGTGACACTTGCAGAGAAAAAAAATTGTGTTAATCTGGGAAATACAAAAGCAGCGTGGGAAAGCATGAGCCTGCCTCCAGGCAAAATGGACCCAGGTAATGTTTGTAATGATTGGTTTGCAGGGATTTTATAAAAGTCATTTTGTCTTATCTGAGGCTGAGTCTACATAGTGCAGAAACAAAAGATTAATTCAATTACTTTGGTGACTCCCTCCCCAGCCTTAGGAAAAAAAAAAAAATCAACCTATTTTGTATCATTGTTCCCACAGCAAAATTCTGAAAATATCACTTCATTCCTAGTATATGATTAAATTTTTTTGAGATCATAACAGCCAAACTATTTTGAAGATAAAAATATAAAAAATATAACTGTTTAGGAAGTCACATAAATATAGCTATAATGTAAAAGCCTAAGAAATTGTTACATATGAACAAATGACTGGAACAACTGGTCATTATCACATGCACTGAACGCCAGGGGGCAGAAACTCAATGCAGGAGCTGACCCTTGGTGGTCAGTGTGCTCCTACAGCCAACCTCCCCTGACCGGCCAACTTCATGTGGTCCCTCCCCCCAGGCAGCAAACCCAGATCACCTGATCAGGGCTGGGCCCTGGGCTGGGATGGGGAACCAGGAGTGGGTGGCAGTGGGGCTGGTAGACACCCTTCCCCTGGCTGACAGGCCCCAGTGATGGTGTGGCAGTGAGAGAAGGAGGAGAGGGTGAGGCGGGGAACAACATGGTGGCAGAGGAGCCAAAAGCGATGTCGGCGTCTGGCCTGGTGACTGTTGCCTCCTCTCCTGAGACCGCCAGGGCCTTCGGGCCCCAATCAGCCTGGCCCTGATCACCCTGGTCCTGATCACCCTGGCCCCAATTGGCCCTGATCACTGGCCAGGCCTAGGGACCCCACCCATGCATGAATTTCATGCACTGAGCCTCTAGTAGATCTAATCTAATAAAAGCTTAATATTGAAATTGACTGTTTCTTCGGGACGACTAAGCCATACCCACCAGCCAATCAGAGTGACTGTATGCAAATTAACCCAGCCAAGATGGAGGCCGGCACTCACGGAGCTGCTAGAGTAAACAGGCAGCTTCTGTTGCAGCAGGAATAAAACTGTTTGCCTGCCACCTGGGCTTCTCTTGGCTCCAGGCAACAACATATTTGTAACATTGTCTCAATTATAGAAGCCTCAGAGGTGAAGCAAACAGCAGCCTTCTGTTGCACCAGCGATGGAGGAAACTGCCTGCCTAGAGTCTACTAAGGCAACATTGTTTCAATTATAGAAACCACGAGCTGAAGCAAACAGAGGCTTCGTTACCTGCCTAGGCCTTGGCTTAAATGAACAGTGTATCAATTATTGAAGATAAACAAACCCCAGAAACCTGAATCCAACCAGCCTTGCTGGGACATTGGATCAATAGGAGCTGTGAGCAGCCTGAAAGCCTGAAAACACCCCTCAGCCCGTCACCCATGCTGGCCACACCACAATGGGGTGAGGGTCCCCACTGGGGGGCTTGGCCAGCCTGCAAACAGCCATCAACCCCTCACCCAGGCTGGCCAGGTACCCCAGTAGGGACCCAAAACCTGAAGGGACTGTGGGCAGCCTAAAAGTCTGAAAATGGCCCTGAGACCCACACCCCGGCTGGCCACACCCCAGTGGGGTGAGGGACCCCACTGAGAAGTTTGGCCAGCCTGCAAACAGCCATCAGCCCCTCACCCAAGCTGACCAGGCAGGTGGACATCCCCAGAGGAGTTCCAGACTGCGAGAGGGCACAGGTTGGGCTGAGGAACTTCCTGAGTGCACAAATTTTTGTGCACCGGGCCCTAGTATGTAAATAAGTGACAATGATAGCACTAAGATAGTTCACATTCTTACAATACATCAGACTCCACCTGATGCTGCAAAGCATCATTCAGGTAAATAGATTCATTGGAAATTCTAAACCCAGACCCTAAATAGCACCCTCTTGCCTTGGTGGCTACAACAATGTCCAAGTTGACCTGGGTAAAGGAAAAGAGATACTGGGTCTATATACATGCAGAGAATGATCAGGATTACCTCCATTTTAGAGGTCAGAACTAGAGGTTTAAATAAATTTTAAGTAATTCTCTCAAAGTCACATAATTCATGAAATTTGGGTGTCATAATACTAAACTCTCTCTGTTACAGCAGGACACCTACCTGCTCTAATACGTTCTTGCATTTACCATCATGCCCAGCACATATGAAACACAGGCAACAATTTGCTAATAGAATGAAATGATGGCAATACTCTATAAGTTAAAGCTAATTGAAATTGCTAAACTATCCTTCCAACTTCCAGTGCTTATTTTTACTCTAAGAATTAAATAGATTGGGACAGGCAAACTTATTTTTAAAAAATATTTTAAAAGGTATTAAATGTTTCAGGTTTTGCAGGCCATGTAGTCTGTGTCATAATTCCTCAACCCTGTTCTTATAGCGCAAAGGTGGCCACAGATGATAGTAAGCAAATGAGCATAGTTGTGTTATAATAAAACTGTATTTATAAACACAGGGCCAGCCTTTAGTTTGCTGACCCATGGTTTAGATAGTAAAGCTATTCCACTTTCTGTTAATAACAAGTATTTTATGATGTTACACCTATGACTTACAGCATTGGCTTCCTGTATCCATGTAGACAGAGCTCAGTTTTATTTGCATTGTCCTTGTATATATCCTCTTTTTGGTATTTATGACTGTCTCTCTCATAACCTGTTAACTGAAATTATGAGCAGCTATTACAAACTACAAACTAGAAAGGATTTCAAGAAAATTAACTTTGTGTTATTCTTTTGAACAAAGCACAGACTAGGCTAAGTCCTTCCCTTTGCTTTAAGATAACAGCCTTTGCTTGGCGGATGTGCCTCAGTGGTTGAATGTCAACCTATGAACCAGTAGGTCATGGTTTGATTCCCAGTCAGGGCACGTGCCTTGGTTTGGGGCTCAAACCCTGGTAGGGGACATGCAGGAGGCTGCCAATCAATGAATCCTTCTCTTCATTGTTGTTTCCATCTCTCCCTCTCCCTCTCTCATCAACTTTGAAATAAATAATATGTATAATGGACTTTTATTAACTACTTTTTCAAGAAGTTCATCATTAATGATGAGAAAGAATCATTGATCAGCTGCCTTCTTCATGTCCCAAACTGGGGATCAAACCTGCAACCCAGATATATGCCCTGACTGGTAATCAAACCATGACCTTCATAGGTAAATGCTCAACCACTGAGCCACGCCAGCTGACTTCCCATGGGAGTTTTAATATTAAACCTAAAACCAACACAAAGCCTATTACTAAAATGGAATACATTATAATTTAAATATAAGAACATAATTATATATAATCTTACCTATAGTTCATTGTCTCAATATTTGTTGAACAAGTATGTATATTTGTATATACTTATATACAATTATCATGCACAATCTTATTTCTATGGTAAAATGATTTTCATTCTCACTCTAGGTACAAAATATATTTTGCTATATCAGTGGTGGTAGCACCTTCCCTAGTGAAATTGAAACAGAACCTTCACAGGGCAATAGAGGGGTCAGACAGCATAACCATGGCAAATCATAAGGACAGAACCTCTATATTTCTACATAACACAAAACATCTTCCAAATATTCTCTGTACCATGGTACTCAGGTTATATCATCTCCTTCTCTGTGCATGGCAAGGATTATACCAGCTACCTGCCATGGGCAAAAAAAAGAGATCCTGGGACAGGAGTACCATTTTGCTCTTATAGATTTTAATAATAGAGAAGTTTTGGACAAGCCCTTTACTTAGTCAGTTGATAGTATTCTTTCTCATTTACCACAGAAGTCACTTCAGAATCTGTAACACAACACTCTGGACTTGCAAAGCTAATTAGTAGGATTTTGCACTAAAATTGAAAACTCTTGCTGTAGACATTCTGTATTGGATACTAAAGGTCAATTGTCTCTTTATTTGGATAGATTTTGGAAGTGATTAATTCTTGCAAACACATGAGTTGGGGTGTATCTCTATGGTGAAAAATTTTGGTATACAGAGATTTTGTGATATTGACCTTGAGTTAATATAGGAGCTATACTTAATACATTTTTACTTCATTTAATCATCTGATTTTTATATTTCACTTCAGACCTTTTGACCACAATGAAATAAAAATAGCAATAATGAACCTCAGTCTAGTGTATTATGCTTGATGCAACATTGAAAGATAGAGTGAAAGTAAAATTTTTCTATTAATTTTATTAATAATCCTTTCAAACTATTCTCTTATTTTTGCAACTGATTTAACTTTAAAGAAGTAATTTCTGTTAAAATCATATTCTACATTTATTTTAGAATTATCAGGTACTTCTCAGGAATATTTTCTATTTATTTCATGTTTGGGATTTTGTTTTTACTTTCAAAACTATTCTATTTTGATAAAGTCATTAGAGATAACAAATATGACAAGTACAGCAGCGTCAAACAGACTGTCAAACTACAGCAGGAAGGCTAGGAGGGTTGGGGGGAGGCTAAGAGATCAACCGAAGGACTTGTATGCATGCATATAAGCATAACCAATGGACACAAGACACTGGGGGGTAGGGGAGGCTGGGGGAAGGTCAAAGGGAAAAAAAAGGAGATATATGCAATACTCTATAATACTTTAAGCAATAATAATAAAAAAGAGTAGTGTAGCAAAAATAGAAAGTATCTTGATACTGAAGTAAAATAATTTGGCTCTAGCTGGTTCGTCTCAGTGGATAGAGTGTCGGCCTGTGGACTGAAGTGTCCTGGGTTTTATTCTTATCAAGGGCACATGCCCAGGTTGTAGGCTCTATCCCTACTGGGGGGTGTGCCGGAGGCAGCTGATCAATGATTCTCTCTCATCATTGATGTTTCTATCTTTCTCTCTCTCTCCCTTCTTCTCTGAAATCAGTAAAAATATATTTTAAAAAATTTGAAAACTGGACTTGAGATTTAATACTGTTAGTTATAAGTTCTAAACTTGGAAATTAGCACTTTTCGTAAAATTTCCTAGTAAATCAGTTGTTCAACCATTATAGTTAGATTTCTAGACTAACTCCTAAAATTGAATTAAAACATAGTAGACCTTAAGGTTTTATATGTAATAGTAAAAATACAAATAGCATAGCAATATGAATAGCACAGCAGGATAAAATGATGTTTAATTTATTTTGAATATATATATATATATATATATATATATATATATATAGTTTAATACAAAAACTTATTCACTTAAAGGAGAAGAAAGATATAGATGTGACATTTTATAAGATTTATGAAATAAAATTTAGGTTATTTTTAGAAATGTTTGAGCAAGAAGGCATTGGTATTTTTTAAATTGCATATAATTCTGAAAATGTTTTTTTATTTGCATTATTGTATTTTCTGCTCAAATTAGAAACATTTCTGGAATCTATAGAAATAAAAGGAAATAGAACTGAAATTTTAGTCAGGTAAGGGGGTAATAATTGAAAGAGAGAAGAAAATATGGAAGATGGTTAAATATATTTGTGAGTTTGCCTCAGATGAAATCAACAAAGTTTTAAATGATGAGCATAAGAGAAAAAAACAAGACATCTATGGGTTCTACCTTTTATTGGGTGGAGAGAGGATGCTGAGAGAAAGATATAGCCATGGTTGATAAGGTTGGCCTAGGATAAGTTGCTGTATGTCTCCAGTGAGCAGTGAAGATGGTATAGATGCGACAGTCACTTTGGAAGAAAGTTTAGCAGGTTCTTATAAAACTGAACATACTTTTGGCATATCATCCAGTAGTCACATTCCTTGGTATTTACCCAAAAGAGTTTGAAACTCATGCCCCCACAAAAACCTGTACACAAATATTTATAGGCTTTAGTTATAATTGGCAAAATTTGGAAGCAACCAAATATCTTTCAGTAGGTAAATGGATAAATAAACTGTTGTATAATTTAAAACATGGAGTATTACTGAGTGAAAGAAAAAAGCCTTCAAGCCACAAAAAGACCTGGAGTGACCTTAAATGTAATTTTCTAAGGGAAAGAAGCCAATCTGAAAAGGCTACATCCTATATGATTACAATTGTAGTATATTCTGGAAAAAGTAAAACTCTTCAGGTAATAAAAAGACCAGTAGTTGTCAGAGTTTGGAAGAAGGAAATGGATGAATAGGTGGAGCAAAGCAGATTTTTATAGCAGTGAAAATAATCTGTATGACATCATATGATGATACATGTCATTAAACATTTATTCAAAGCCATAGAATGAATAACACCAAAAGGAAAACCTAATGTAATCTATGGACTCTGGTCAATAATGATATGCACATTTATAGTCCTATATAACAAAAGACCAGTGACCAAAATAGAGGGACCATCAGAGACCAGAATGACCATGGCCCCTCACCCTGGCCAGCAGCCCCCCAGTGATGGGTTAGGGGTGATCAGGTAGGCAGGCGAGCAGTTAGGGGAAATCAGGGAGGCAGGCAGAGTGATTAGGGATGATCAGGCAAGCAGAGGTGGTTAACAGCAATCAGGCAGGCAGAGTGCTTAGGAGTGATCAGGAAGGCAGGTAGAGGCAGTTAGGGATGATCAGACAGGCAGGCAGAGGAGTAGTTAGGGGTGATCAGGCAGGCAGGTGGGTAGTTGGGGTGATCAGGCAGGCAGGGGTGGTTAGGGGCAATCAGGCAGGCAGAGGCAATTAGGTGTGATCAGGCAGGCAGGGGCAGTTAGAGGTGATCAGGAAGGCAGAGGGGTTAGGGGCACTCAGGCAGGCAGGTGAGCAGTTAGGGACCAGAAGTCCTGGATTATGAGAGGGATGTCCGACTACTGGCAGTCAGACAGCCCCCTAGGGGTCCCAGATTTTGAGAGAGTGCAGACCAAATTTCATGCACTGGGCCTCTTGTTTCTAATAAATGTACCACTCTGCTGAGTGATGTTGGTAATGGGAGGGGCTACACATGTCTGCATACAGGAGAATATAAGACATCTCTATACATTTCCCTCAGTTTTGCTGTGAAACTTAAACTACTTGAATTTTTATTTAAAATAGGTATAGAGGCTAAGAGAAATGATTTGTTTATTAGTTCCTTCACAGCTAAGGGATATCTAGTGGTTAAGCTTTCATAACCCACTAACTGTATTTGTAAAAAAATATGCATACACACATAATTAATAGATTGGTCAGTACTTTTGTGTACATGTGGAAGAGTTGGGCAATGGATCATTTTACTCCTTGTATGGCCTTAAAATGAGAAGTTTGTGGGCATATAGAGAAATTCAGTCAGTACAACACTCATTTCCAGGTTAGGATGATTTATTGCAATGTCCTCTGCATTGCTCATTCTTATAAATATGTTACTCAACCACAATTTCCTTGGTAGCGAGCACTACCTCTCCATAGTTTTCATCTTGTCCTACAGATTGAAAATCTGGATTTTGTTCATAAATTTATAATCCATGGTCCAATTCAAACATACTGAGATAGTCCCAAGTTGTCCCTATGTTTCTTAGGAGAACCAGAATGGCTGCATCTTTCATGTGTGATTAGCAGGAGCATCTCTCCTGAAATATCAGAGATTATTCCATATCCCCATTTTGAGATCAATCCCCATAGGTTTCACTGCCAACACTGAGCTACTGTGAATAATCTCATCATTTAGACACACATATTATTAAATTGCTCTTGATTACATTCATTTTGCTTCATTTATTCTGTTTCTGACAAAAATAAGTAGAGAGGACCAGGAGTTAAGTGCAAGAGATTCTAAAGAAGATAGTAACTTATTTCTGAATTAATTTTTAAAAGACTTTATACTTGCTATTTGGGCACTTATGTCCCTTCTTATAATACCTACTTCCTTCTTAGAGGAAAAAAGAAAGTAACTAAAGTGATTTTATTCAAGTATAATTATTTTGAGCCTATTTCCTGGCTCTGAAGGCTTCATAGTGAAATACTTTTGACATGCAGAACATAGCACCCATATTATGTTGTATTTAAAGAATTTCAGAATAGTCAAAAACACCAAGGTCTGGAGATAGATTATTTCTTCCCCATTTTCTGAGCAGAGGCTTTCTTTAAAAAAAAAAAAAAAAAAAAAAAAAAAGACAAACACAGCTGTAACAAAAGAAACTTAGGGGAACTATGCCTTATTATAACAACTGAAAGTTGCTAATTTAGAGATGTGATTGTATTTTCAGTATATTATTAATAAATGTTCTAAAATAGTGTGGCAAAGGGGAAATTTTCCTGGACTTAGCTGGAAGACATAGGAATTGTTTCTCAGTTGTTAAGGAAATAAATATTGTTGGATTCAAGTAGAGTTCGTATGTGCAAACAAAAATGTGGATTGACTTACTTCTCAAGCAGCAATGTCCCGGTGCTAACGAGATAGTGCTGCTTCCAGATTTTCTGTGGATGGGCAGGAAGATGTGTGTGCTGTGTGTGCCTGATGCTTACGTCATAGCAACCGGCAGGCTTCTCTTTGAGTAACATTTGCCTGGGAAAGAGTTCTAGAAGAGAGATGACAGGGCATTGGGGGCAGCAGCCAGTGCTCAGTCCTGAAGCATGCATAGCAGCAGGGTAAGGCCACCAGTGAGGTAAGGATTCTGTGCCTTCCCCTAATTTCTCTGGCTGACACACTGTGGCAGCTACAAAACAGAAGGGGCTTGAAAATGCCCCACGGGGTCTCAGCCTTTGCTTGAAAACTTCTGAGAGTCCCTTCCTTTTTATTTAGAAGGTAAGTGGGAAAATTGGAACATACCTTTCAAAAACACTTGGTAAAATTTGATGTCACAGTCTTAAGGATATTCTATGTTTAGTTAGAAACCCCAAGAACCGTACTGCTATCACTGGGAATAATAATTTTAAAGCCTTGTGACCCAAACCTTATGTAGATGGAATGTCCTAGACCACTTCATAGAGCCTTGGAGCTGCAGACCCCCTCTGTGGCAATGTGAACGCCAGTGAGGGAGCAAGGAAGGCAAGCCCTTGGAATACATAGCCAATTGCATCTTGTGACTTGGAAGATGCTGGAATGGTTTCTTGTTTAAAAATTTCTCCTGTATCCTTTTCAACCAGATACCATTTAAAATCCTATAAAAAATAAATATTTTTAGTTGAAAAATTTTTGCTTTAAATTTCCTCTTCTTGATTTTGTGGAGAAATAATTATTTTATTATATTTGTAATCTTCACCCTAGGAGGATATGTTTTTGTTAAGACAAAAAGAGAGAGGGAGGGGGAGAGAGAGAGAGAGAGAGAGAGAGAGAGAGAGAGAGAGAGAGAGAGAGAGAGAGAGAGAGAGAGAGAGAGAAAGAGATCATGCCTGATCTGGGGATTAAACCAGAAACCTAGGTATGTACCCTGACCAGAAATCGAACCCACAACTTTTTGGTGTATGGGAGGATGCTCCAACAAACCAAGTCACCCAGCCAGGGTGAGAAATAATTGTTTTTATAAATTCTATATAATTATTATTGATAGAAGTAATAACTTTAAAAAAACATTAAAATCTCTTATTGAGTGCTTGTTATGTGTCAGTGGCTGAAGGAAAATCAGACATTTAGCTTTTTATATAACTATAAAGAATGCACCAATGGAGGAAGTGTGCTTGTCCTCACTGCATAGCTGGTGATTTTATATAACAGAGTTAATCCCTTTAGTCCAGGTCACATTTTTAATGACTGAAGGCAGAACGTTCACTCCCAGAACATGTTCTCTTGATCACCATAAACTTTGTTGATGACCTTTATGTACTCCTTTTTACATTGCTATGTAAAAGATAATGTCATGTGACAGTATAAAAAGCTAAGAATATAAGACTGTTTCTGCATTGGCTTATGCAGTTTCCACCTGTGCTTTCTTTCACTTGAAATCCTTTATAATCCTTCTTCCAAATCAGGTCAAATGCTAAAGAGTCTAAGAAGTTTGTTTCAGTAGCTCCCATCCATTTCCATTCCATGTGCTGGAATTATTCCCTCCTCTCTGCCCTAAAAGCATGTCCTCTGTGCCTAAATTATAGCAAATCACACTGAGATCATTTGATTATCTCTGTCCCATCCTGAGATTGAAAATTTGCTCAAGTGCATGAACTGTGTTTGTCATATTTCAATTTCTAGTCCCTAGCTCTCTTACCCATTACAGGTACACAATAAACAACTTGTGTGGGTTTGAATTTATTCCACAATCCTGGGGGTAGAAATGGAATGCTTCTTTACTTTCTCTGAGTCATACTCACTGATAAGTAGAAAATTAGTTCAGAGTGGATGGGAGAAGGAAACTCAGAAAAGGAAGCTGGCAACAAGCACACTGTATTCTGAATGCTTTACATTTTTTTCTAAGAGACAAACCAGAGAAAAACACCTGTTGGTCTTGTTCTGGAGACAAACAGCATATCAAAGAGACTAAATAACCAGACCTGGGGCGACTTTGGCCAGGAGACAGGATCTCTCTCAATATAAATTCTCTTATTTGTTCTACTAGTTAGAATAACAAATACCTGATATTTAATAAGAAATATTAGCTGAAAAAGTCATTGATATATTTTTACTGCGTAAATGACTATAGACAAGGTTCTTAGTTTGGGCCTGTTTTCTCATGTCTAACCTCTTCTGGAAGATTCAAGTACTTAATATTTGGGGACACTGAATATAACTGAAACACAATATTTATTTGATGAGGGATTTTTGCTTCCTTTTTCTGTTGTCCCAATTGAATGTCCCTCAGAGACTATTCTGAGCAGAGCTCAAACCAAATATCTTAGCAAAAAGTTGCCATTTTGAATAGAAATATTTTGCCTATACTAGATCGACAGCCCAACATTTGAGTTCTTATTTGTTAACATTTCCTCTGGTTTTCAGTTTGTTTTTGTTTCTAAATGACAGCTAAACTAATTGTATTCAAGACAAAAGAGTTGTGTCCGTAGCATTGTTTCTATTGCCAAGGAATACATAAACCAATAAAACTTGACTCATTTACACACTAAAATATGGGCCTTTCAGCCATAACATGCTTCCCACTCAAGCAGTCACAATGTCTAAACTTTCCAGGAAAATTTATTTTTTCTTTAGCAGCATTCTTCCAACCACTAAATAATAAGGTTCACAGATAATTGGTGAATGGAAGACACAATCCAGTGTGATCATTTTCTTTAACAAATAATGGCAAAAACAAAAAAGAAACTATGAGTGTTCATCAGGTTCAAGCAAGATTATTTGCCAGTTGTGAAAGTCTTTGTGAGCTTCTTTTTAGTGGTCCCTTTATTTGTGGAATTTAAGTAAAACACAAAACAAAAAAAATTGGTGTTTGGCATGGAAAAGAAAGATTATGAACAGAGTGGACATAGATTTGCTCACCAAGTCTCATGATATTTGAAAGTTTATCTAAGCGTACGGTTTCCTAGCATGTTTGTAATGGGAACAGATGAAGACTGAGGTAGATATCTAACTCTTTGAAGTTAACATGAAGATAAAGCCTGTCCTCCAACAAAACATTCCTAAATGTCCCCATCAAAGTAAAAATATATACAGAGGAGCCCATTTGTGTCTGAAGTGAAATGCATACCTTTTTTCTTAATGGAAATAAATACTTTAAAAAGGTAACAGCAATTACAATGATTTGTTTTCAAATTTATCTCTTACATGCATAATTTTTAATTCTTAAGCAGGGTTACTCTGCTTAAGATAGATGACTTTTAATGGAGACTTGTTGAATGAATGGATGGATGAATTGAAGGGAAATTCAGAGATAGCAAAGCAAGGTGATCTTGTGGGTTACCATGTAATATTCCTACTCATAAATTTTAACCAGTGACTGTAGCTCCAATTCGAACATTTATAACTCCCATGTTAGTGCAAACCAGTATAAAAGTGTGAGTGATGTCATTTGGATGGAAAGTTGGTGCTCATAGCCTTTTGCTCTCATTATTTTTATTAATTTGTTTTATTTAGAATTGCATTTATTTTTTTGTTGTTTACTTTATTGACCATTGTCCTTAAGTATGTTTTCTTCATTTGCCTCTGACTGTGCTTATTGACTCCATGTGAAGTCTACTGTGGCTTCACCAACCCATCAGTTATTATGGCTGATATTGGTGCTGTGAGTAGGCTGCTGGTTGCAGCTGTTGGTGAAATGAGCCAGCATCTAGGTCAGAGGCTATTTTGTATTTCAAATGAACACTGTCTATATTTCACTGCATTCTAATCTAAATAAAATGTTAAAACATAGTAAAACTGGAGATTTTATGTTAAAATGTGAAAAAAAAGCTTTAGGATACATATCATGCATCCAAATGTCTACTTAATTATGAAGTAACTAGGGGCCCTGCACACAAAAATTTGTGCCTCGGGGTGTCCCTCAGCCTGGCCTGTGCCCTCTTGCAGTCTGGGACCTGTCGGGGAATGTCCACCTGCTGGCATGCCTGGCTAGCCTGGGTGAGAGGCTGATGGCTGTTTCAGGCTGCCCACAGTCCCTTCAGGGTTTGGGTCCCTACTAGGGTGCCTGGGCAGCCTGGGTACAGGGCTGAGGGCCATTTTCCGGCTTTCAGGCTGCCCACAGCTCCCAATGACACAACGTCCCAGCAAGGCTGGCTGGAAGCAGGTTTCTGGGGTTTATTTATCTTCTATAATTGAAACTGTTGCTTTAAGCTGAGGCCTAGGCAGGTAATGAAACCTCCTGTTGGCTTCAGCTCCGTCGCTTCTATAATTGAAAGAATGTTGCCGTGAGCAGAGAGAGGCCCAGCCAGCCTAGGCAGACAGTTTACTCTTGGTGCAACAGAAGCCTGCTATTTACTCTAGCTTCGTGACTGCTGGCCTCCATCTTGGCTGGGTTAATTTGCATACAGCTGCTCTGATTGGCTGGTGGGTATGGCTTAGGCGTCCCGTAGAAATGGTCAATTTTAATATTACTCTTTTATTAGATAAGATTCAAAAGAACCAGTTGTACCATTTACCCTAAAAGAAAATCTCTCTATATAAAAGCCTAATATTTTAAGTGTCTCTCCAATGGTTTGATCTTTTGACCAATCATTATGATGTGCACTGACCACCAGGAGGAAGATGCTCTGACTGATAGGTTAGCT
The DNA here is from genome assembly GCA_004026665.1 of Murina feae. Classification (NCBI taxonomy): domain Eukaryota; kingdom Metazoa; phylum Chordata; class Mammalia; order Chiroptera; family Vespertilionidae; genus Murina; species Murina feae. The sequence goes on along the minus strand of PVJC01021315.1, from coordinate 10,461 downwards.
TTCTGCTGGGATCCAGCAGATTGGAACTGGGTGAGATGGCAGGACATGCCCTGGAGCCCTCCCCAGCCCTGCTTGTGCACCAGTGGGGTCACTTGGCCTGGCTTGCACCCTCTTGCAATCCAGAATCCCTTGGGGAATGTTGGAGAGCCAGTTTTGGCCTGATCCCCACAAGCCAGGCCAAGGGACCCCACCAGTACATGACTCTGTACACTACGCCCCTAGTTAGAAGTAAATGTCAAAAGTCATCAATTATTGAATATGAATTCCATGTGTTATTCTTTTTAAGGAATAACATTCAAAAAAGAAATTCATCTTACTGCAGAGGGTTTAAATATCTGTGTTTGCTTTGTGTCTTTGGGCTTTATTCCCAAGTTTTCTTTGCTACATGTTCCTTTGCAGCATTATCATCGATCCAATCCAGACTCAGACCTGAGGTCTATGTTTATAAAACACTAATGCTTTAATTTGGACTCCCAATATTTCTTTCTGACCTTCATATCTTCTGTTGCAGAAAGAGCCCAGTTCTTTAAACAATAGAGTCTGAGACAAACATCTGTCTCCTCTCAGAAGCATTTCTTCATAGGCTAGACAGCCAAAATGACATCAAATACCAGAAGCAGGGTTTCAGGGCAGAATATGAAGCCAGAATAATGAATCTACAGTCTGTTCACGCTCTCAAACAAATAGGGTTACCTTTTTAGGAGAAGCTAGTGACCCCTTTTTTGGTTAAAAAGTAATTGCATCTATGAAAAAACAACAACAGACTAGTCAACAAGTAAATGTTGACCTTTTTCTTAGACTCTAGGCAATTATTATCATCATGGACATTAAAAGACAAATACATCTATCAGCCTATTAAAATAAATGTTATGCCCTGACTGGTTTGGCTCAGTGGATAGAGCATCGGCCTATGGACTGAGGGGTCCCAGGTTCTATTCCAGTCAAGGGCATTCACCGTGGTTGGGTGCACATCCCCAGTGGAGGGTGTGCAGGAGGCAGTTGATCAATCTTTCTCTCATTGATGTTTCTAGCTCTCTATCCCTCTCCCTTCCTCTCTGTAAAAAAATCAATAAAATATATTTTAAAAATAAAATAATGTTATTATCCAAATGGATTTACAAACATTAAATACTAGAGGCCCCATGCACGAAATTCATGCAAGAGTAAGCCTTGCTTCCCTCTGGCACCGGGACCCAAGCTTCCCTCCGGACACCAGCACCCAGAACCCAAGCTTCCCTGCAGCCACCACCAGGCACCCAGGATCCAGGCTTCCCTTGCAGCCCTGGCTTCATCTGGAAGGTCATCCAGAAGGATCTCTGGAAGGTCGTTCAGCTGTCTGGCCTAATTAGCATATTATGCTTTCGTTATTATAGATATTATAGATATCTTCCTGTAAAATATAAATAATGCACCGTGGTTCTGACCTTTTTGGAAGTCTGTGTGAAGCAGAAGAAATGTTCTGGGAGAAATGGCTCATCCAGATCTAAGCCAAGAGAAGTTGGCTTCTTTATAAACAAAAGTTCTGATGACTTACCTTTGCAGGATCACACATTCTTACCATGAATCATTCATATTGTCTGATATATTTTCTAAATTTAGGATGCAATTCATTGTCTAAATCCTTGCATGTTTCAAGACTTTTGCCCTTTTCTCTTCAATGTGTAAGAAGGAAATAAAAAGTCCCTAAATCCACAGCACAATTAAAACGATAAAAAGCTCTTTGTTTTAGAAAATTACATGTCAGTACTGTGTAATCTATGGCACCAATTAACCAACAACAATAATTATAAGTTTTTAAAAGCCAGCAAATTTGTTGCAATATTTTAGAGATCATGTTGACTTTTTTCAAAAATTTTCCTCCCCTCATTTTATAAGGCCCCACTTCTTGAAGGCACAAAGCTATTTATAACAACAGATGTTGTAGGAATTGGAAAACAATGAAACCCTAAGTGGAATGGCAGAACAGCTCCTCAAGGAGAGAATGGACTTTATACTTTGGGAGTCCCAAATATCTAATCCTAAAAGCATAATATGCAAATTGAGCATCCCTTCAAGATGCTCAAGCCACACTCACCAGCCAATCAGAGTGACTGTATGCAAATTAGCCCAGCCAACATGGAGGCCGACACTCAGGGAGCTGAGTAAACAGGCAGTTTCTGTTGCAGCAGGAGTGAAACTGTTTGTGGACCACCTGGGCATCTCCCAGCTCCAGGCAACAAAATATTTGCAACAATGTCTCAATCATAGAAGCCTCGGAAGCTGAAGCAAACAGCAGGCCGGGCCTGACTTCTAAGGGCAACAATGTCCCAATTATAGAAGTCATGAGATGAAGCAGAGAGGAGGTTTCCTTACCTGCCAAGGCCTCAGCTTAAAGGAATAGTATATCAATTATAGAAGGTAAACAAACCCCAGAAATCTGCTTCCAGCCAGCCTTGCTGGGACATTAGATCAATGGGAGCTGTGGGCAGCCTGAAAGTCTGAAAACACCCCTCAGCCCATCACCCATGCTGGCCACACCCCAATGGGGTGAGGATCCACACTGGGGGGTTGGCCAGCCTGCAAACAGCCATCAGCCCCTCACCCAGGCTGGCCAGGTACCCCAGTAGGGACCCAAAACCTGAAGGGACTGTGGGCAGCCTGAAAGTCTAAAAGTGCCAATCAGCCCATCACCCAAGCTGGCCACACCCCAATGGGGTGAGGATCCACACTGGGGGGTTGGCCAGCCTGCAAACAGCCATCAGCCCCTCACCCAGGCTGACCAGGCACACCAGCAGGTGGACATCCCCAGAGGGGTCCCAGACTGTGAGAGGGCACAGGTCGGGCTGATGGACCTCCCGAGTGCACAAATGTTTGTGCACTGGACCCCTAGTATAAAAATAAAGGGCTTGCCAGTTGTCAGTGGGAAGTGAACATAATTATGACTTCACAACTGCTTCTCCTAAAGAAAAAGACGAGAGAGAAAGAGAAAGGTGAAAAAAGGAAGAGTCACACTTTTTCTTGTACTGCATCTAAAAAGAATATCCACAAAGGGAATATATTTATGCCAGATATAAGAAACCACCCATAATCAAAGTAATACTGTAGACCCAAATTCAGGCCAAGAAATTCAGTAATCTTGACTTGGCAGACTACAAATCAGAGCTACGCATCTACGTACTCTAGTAATTAGAGCAAAATATGGAAAATTGAGATCCTCAAATATGTTCCCACTAGCATGTTTCCCCTAACACTCGTAGATTGGTCTTTCAGCAAAATTCAGTTTTCCAAATCCTACAACATCATTTGCATTACTGGTTTGAAATATGCAAGTGACCCTGTGAAGAGAAGAACCAAAACTTGTGTCTGACTCCAAAGTGTGTGGTCTTAAGGAAGGGCATTTGGCGAGTTTTGCTTGGGACCTTGGAAATTAAGCTTTATGAGTTCTATGAGATAGTCAAGGTTACTATTCATACTTACCGGGACTAGATTGCTTAATCTACAAGAGTTGCCAACTTTTTCAGTAAATGATTAGGTTGTAAACATTTTAGATGTTGTAGGCCTTAGTCTCTATTCTAACTATTCAATTTTGAAAGCAGCTACAAATAATATGCAAACGAATGTGCAAGGAGGCTGTATTCCAATAAAACTTTATTTACACAGACAGAAGTTGGATTTGGTCTTAGAGTCACAGTTTGCAGATCTCTGGTCTACAAAATTCTAGTTTAGCACTGAAATTGCAATAGACAAATGACTATGTGAATCTTTATTAACAGTGATGTTTACTTAATGTGATTAGAGCTTTTTATGAATAATTTTAAGACAGTAGTCATTTTGTTAATATTTTTTTGTCAGTTAGTAGTGGAGAGATGTGTACCAGGAAAAAGGATTCCTTTATTAAAAACACTGCAAAAATACTTTGGTTATTTGCTTCTTTACAAAATCATTGTATCCAGAAATTGAATATAGGAACTTATATTGAACCCAAAAGTTCAATATTTTTATCTTTATATTCTTGGCATCTGTAACAAATAGGAAGAAAAAAATAAGCAGTCAATCTGATTTTAATATAGATATTTCAGGGCAGGAAGAAGGGAGATATTGGCTGAATCAGAGTTAATTGTGAATCCTCTTGAGAAAGCCTCATGAAAAAATAATCTTTTCAATCTGCTTCCTACTCCACATTCTGAAGAAATGTCAAAATTCTGAGTGATAACTACAGGTGAGTTCAGGGTGATGTCTTTCACTGGTTCTTCCGGTAATCTGCCATTGACCTCTATATGCCACTTAACATCTATTTGATATACTTCCCAATTTATAAAATAAAGTTGAATAAAAAGATGTCTGTAAAGTGGTTTGAAAGGCCCTGTGAAACAGGATAGTTAAGCTTTAAAGAGTCAGGAGGACACTTTAACTATTGAGAATACATTTTAAATCATGTCAGTGGACACAGTGGTAATTGTGAATGTCATATTATTCAGCAATATTCCAGAGGGTCAAATAGATAAGAATTTCATAAAAGTTTAATATATTCATGATATTTAACCTTTTAATTAAAATAGTTATGAGGAAAAAAATATATAGGAAAATATATAAAGGAATGGGTTTAAACTGAAAGTTGTGATGTCAACATAGACAGAAATTCACCTAGACATTTTCAAAGATATATGTGTGTGTGTGTGTGTGTGTGTGTGTGTGTGTGTGTGTGTGTGTATATATATATATATATATATATATATATATATATATATATATATATATATTAGGAGCCTGGTGCACAAAAATTTGTGCACTTGAGAGGGTCCCTCAGCTGGCCTGTGCTCTCTCGAAGTCTGGGACCCCACAGGGATGTCCACCTGCTGGTGTGCCTGGCTAGCCTGAGTGAGGGGCTGATGGCTGTTTGCAGGCAGGTTGGCCAAGCCCCCCAGTGGGTACCCTCACCCCATGGGAGTGTGGCCAGCCTGGATGAGGGGCTGAGGGCCATTTTCAGGCTGCCCACAGCTGCCATTGACCCAATGTCTCAGTGAGGCTGGCTGGAATCAGGTTTCTGGTGTTTATTTATTTTCTATAATTGAAACTTTGTTGCCTTGAGCAGAGGCCTAGGAAGGCAATGAAACCTCCTGTTTGCTTCAGCTCCATGGCTTCTATAATTGAAACATTGTTGCCTTGAGTGGCCTAGGCAGGCAGTTTCCTCCATTGCTGGTACAACGGAAGCCTCCTGTTTGCTCTAACTCCATGGCTGCCAGCCGCCATATTAGCTGGGTTAATTTGCATACAGCCATTCTGATTGGCTGCTGGGCATGGCTTGGCTGATGGGCATGGCTTGGGTGTAATGTGATGGTCAATTTGCATATTACTCTTTTATTAGATTATACACACACACACACACACACACACACACACTAGAGGTCCAGTGGATGAAATTTGTGCACTCAGGGGTAGTGTCCCTCAGCCTGGATTGTGAGAGAGTGCAGGGGCCAGGCCTAGGAACCCAACCAGTGCATGATCGATCAGGCCAGGGAGGGACTCAGGATGGCTCTAGGAAGTGTTTAGCCTGTCTTGCTCAGTCCCAATCAACAGAACCTCAGCAGCAAGCTAACCTACACATCAAAGCTTCTGCCCCCAGTGGTCAGTGTCAGTCATAGCGATGATTGAATGTCCTTAGCATATCATTAGCATATTACACTTTGATTGGTTGAATGGAAGACTGGATGACCAGACACTTAGCATATTAGGCTTTTATTATATAAGATTCAGAATACTGATTAAGTGAGATACTCAGACTTGGTAATTTCTTTAATAGGAAAAGAAGAAACAAATCATTTTACTTCTCTCAACAAAAAAAGTGTTGGTTTTGGGCATAAGATTTTTATTGTCTTAATATTCTCATTGTAAAATATTTAACATCCTTTGTCCTCATCCAAAAATGCCAGTAGCACTCTGCCATGGTCATGGTGAAGATAACATACTTTCTAAAGGGTCAATACCAAATCTGGATGTTAATTTAAAATATCTGTGAATTCAAAAGGCATCAGATCATTTTGGCATTAAAGAAAGTTATAGGTACATTTGTGAATATACTAGCATATCTGAACTCCTCTCCTTAATGACCAGGCATCTTCCTAGAAGTAGGGCAGAGGTGAGAATGGCAAATTTTACATATTAAAATACTCAAAAATAAATGTGATGATGAAGAGGATGTGGCTTTGAGTGCACGCGCACACACACCGAGAGAGAGAGAGAGAGAGAGAGAGAGAGAGAGAGAGAGAGAGAGAGAGATTCAGTGAGGAAGGCTCAAAGTAGAATGGCTCACAGCAGTTTAGAACAGTCAAGACTACTGAGAGGCCATCAGAGTTAGGGGCTTTAGACAAGTTTCTACACATGCGAGTTATACAATAGGAGGTTAGGGGGCAGAATCAAAAAGAAGTTCCTTTACTCCATGCTTGAAGTGTGTTGTTTATAAAAGAAAGAGAGGAAGAGAGAAGCATACTTTAAAGATTATTTAAAGGTATGATACTACTTCTGGAGAAGTACTAAATTTTTGTTCTCATTAAATATATGAAATAATAGAAAAGTGTGAAAAGGTTGTTTTAGTGCTCATAACTGATTCAAGGCGGACATAAGAGAAAGCTTAAAGAGTTTATGAATACTTTCCTCCCTAATTATTTTGGTTCTATTATGAATAAGATCAGAATTGCTTCTGAGAATTTATTCTGGCTGCCTTCAAAAAGAACTGCAGAGTGGATAGTGTGGGGAAAAGAATCCAGTTCTCTGTAATTAATAGCACCCATTCATTGGGGTCTTAGTGTGTGCAGTTATTGACCAAATGATTTTATATACTTAATTCTTATACTCTTCACAATATATCCATAAGGTTGGCACTAACAAAGCTTTCCATTTTCAAATCTACACTAATGAAAGAGAAACATGCAAATTGGTGTTACTCTGCTACACCTATTAGCCAAACAGGGCAAGTATGCAAATTAACCCAACAAAGATGGCAGCAGCCATGGAGCTGGAGGCTTGGGTTGCTCCTGGCAATGGAGGAAGCCAAGCTTCCAGCCCACCCTGGCCAATGCTCAAGGGAAAAAAACAACACGTAGGCACAGCCAGGAGCCTGAGAGATCAACCCAGAGGGGTGCCTGCTCTAAGCCTCCATGGTGTGGCTGGGGACAGGCCCTCAGTGGGGACACACACACACACACACACACACACACGGTGCCTGCTCCGAGCCTCTGATGTGGCTGGGGGCAGACTCCCAGCAGGGACACACATACGCTTACACATATCCACTGAGGGCTCCTGGACTGTGAAATGGGGCAGGCTGGGCTGAGGGACCCCCACCCCCCAGTGCACGAATTTTATGCACCAGGCCTCTAATCCTATATAATAAAAGGCTAATATGCAAATTGTCCCCTCTACTGGGAGTTTAACCAGGGGGGAGCCAGCTGGCCAACCACCCATGGCTCCTCTCCCCAGCCAGCCCTACCCCCAATCACCCCACCCCACCCCAATTGGGGTCAGAGCCAGCTGGCCAACTGCCCGCATCTCCTCCTCCCTGCCAACCCAGCCCAATTGGCCCTGATCAGGGCAAGCTGGCTAGACCCACCTGTGCATGAATTCATGCACCAGACCTCTAGGAAAAATATAAAACTTAGAAAGTCAAATCTCTTATTTGAAAGCACATAGTAAGAGAAAGAACCTGGAATCAGAGCCAAGAGTGCCTGTCTCAGGGCTCACACTGCTGGATGGGAATGCTGAGGCAGGAGTGAGGGATAGTAAGTCTGGGAAAAGCAGAGGGAAGTGGTTACAATATGGATCTACTGGTGCCCACAATACTTGTTAGGATGCTGGATGCATGGTTCTTAGAATGGGTAGATCCCAGACCCAGGAGAGATCTATTTAGTTTAATTAACCTCCCCCTGTCCCACACACTGCCCCTAAAGAGAGTGTGAGTCCTTTCCACCCACAAATCAGACCATGAGAGGATTATCTCCATGGCTCATCAAGGTGCTGCTCCACCACCACTCTGTCATGCCCAGTCTGCAAGAAGAGACTTTCAAAGGAAGAATTAAAAGCATACAGTGTGGGCATGTATTTCCCCTTGACTCACAGAAAAATAAAATAACCGACTCCTAGTCACCAGGAAACAGGAAGTCTCCTCCTTGGTCTTTTGATTTTTTTGTTGCTCTGAGGAGGCCACATATCACTGGCTTTGCCACTTCAGGCCATTAAACCCATTTGCTCCTTTATATATCTGCTAAACATAGACACTGAAATGAAGAAATACAGCCTAAATAAAGACACCAATAACAGCTTGCAGGAAGTATTAAAAACAATTCTGCATGAGGTTAAGGGCCATGCCTTTTCCACTGTGAGCTTTAAAGGTGCTCTCTGTGATTAGTCACAAGGTCAGGTCACAACAGGTATAAAGTCAGAAATGCTGAGGATTATTGAGCACTAAATTTTAACAATGGATCAACAAGAGGTTATCAAGTGCAGAGAAGGCCGAAACTACAATATACTGCAAAGGCAGAGGAAACTCATGAGTGTCCCTGCCTCCATGACCTAGCAGGCCATGTACACCTTTTTGTGTCTCCTCTGCCTCTTAATTCTGGGCTGTGCCTGAGTTCTGAAAGGAGAGGCCTATAGAATAGCTGTGAACTTAGAGGTTGACTGAGCCCAGTTTCCCAAACAGCAGAACCACAGATGCAGGAAATACTTTTCCAAAGGCAGGATGGACCGTGACATTATCAAATTACTCATCAATCAAAGTTTTAGGGAGTCAGTATTCATGGTAGTTAAGCTCAAGAGTTTTGGAAATAAATAGAGCTGGATTTATTTCCTGGCGTGGCATGAGTTGATTGTGTGGCTATTGGAGAACCACTTCATCTTTGTATAAGGGACAGTCCTAGTTTGTAAACTGGAATTTGTATTAGTACTTCCTACATAGGATTACTGTACAGATCACATGTATTTTCAGTTGATTTCAGAGTGAGAAAGGGAGTAGGAGAGAGGGATATAAACATCAATGATGAGAGAGAACTATTGATTGACTGCTTCCTGCATGCCCCGCACCAGGGATAAAGCCTGCAACCCAGGCATGTGCCCTTACCAGAAACACTGAGCAACACTGGCGGGCAAAATCACATATTTAATGCAATGTCTGTGTGAGGGGCTGATCGCTGTTTGCAGGCTGGCCAAGCCCCACAGCAGGAACCCTCACCCCATGAGAGCAGGGCCATCCTGGGTGAGGGGCTGATGGCTGTTTGCAGGCGGGGCACAGTCCTCAGTGAGGCTGGCTGGAAGCAGGTATCTGGGGTTTATTTATGTTCTGTAATTGAAACTTTGTTGCCTTGAGCAGAGTCCACAGCCAGCCTAGGCAGGCGGTAAGTTTAGCTTCCTCCATAGCCGGGGCAAGCAAGCCTCCTGTTCACTCTAGTTCTGTGGCTGCCAGCCACCATCTTGGCTGAGTTAATTTGCATATACTCAATCTGATTGGCTGGTGGGCATGGCTTGGCTAGTGGGTGTGACTTAGGTGTAGCAGAGTGTGTCTAATTTTCATATTGCTCTTTTATTAGATTAGATTATCTGATAGGTTACATTATATTTGAATAGTGTACCTCTCCTCAATAAAAATTGCCATTCCCTGTCCCTAATCCTCCATACTACTTTAGCCTGCTAATGGTATCATCCCTATTACATTATTTTAAAAATTGATGTCTTTGTTGCCTTCAGTAGATAATCACAGACATTCTGGGATTAAAATAGGCCTCGCTTTAATTATAAATCATGTTTTTTATGATAATTAATGCATAGTTACATATAAACTACAATAGCATATAGTACATCTTTGTTTATTATTGTTAGTATGAGTTAATCTACTTTCATTTAACATATCATAGTCAGTGAATCTTACAGATATCTTGACTATAGGCTTTCCACTAGATGTAACACATTCTGTATATTGTTGTTGCTGCCTCAATACTTTTGCTAGACTCAAAATGCCATCAGAGCTTTTTTACTTTTTACCATGTCAGACATTTCTTCCTGGTGGCCAAGGTCTTCCTTAATTCAAATCTATTTTGCCTGACTAATTCTAGTCAAAATAGACTGCCCATTATCTTATCACTAGGGGCCCGGTGCACAAAAATTTGTGCACTCGGGGTGGAGGGAGTCCCTCAGCCCGGCCTGTGCCCTCTCACAGTCTGGGACCCCTCAGTGGATGTCCTATGATGGCCCCAGTCTGCCAGGCGCCTTTTGTGTGTGTGTGTGTGTGTGTGTGTGTGTGTGTGTGTGTGTGGCCACTGGGGACATGCCCCCAGCCACATCTGAGGCTCGGAGCAGTCCTCCTGTGTGTGTCTACCTGCTGGGGGCCTGCCCCAGGCACACCGTGGAGGCTTGGAGCAGGCACCCCCTCTATGTTGATCTCTCAGACTCTTGCCCTCCCCAGCATGTTGTTCTCTTTTTTGAGCTGTGACCAGG
>PVJC01021314.1:0-28300 GCA_004026665.1 Murina feae | reverse complement strand
GACAAAGAGCTTCACAGACAAGGAAAAGCTAAAGGAGTTCATCACTATCCAACCAGAATTATTTGAAATGCTGAAGGGCATTCTTTAAGAAGAGGAAGAAGAAGAAAAAGGTAAAGATAAAAATTATAGAAAACAAAATGACAACAAATACATATCTATCAACCAGTGAATCTAACAATTAAGTCAATAAAAAAATCTGATGAACAGAATAAAATGGTGAATATAACAGAAGTAAGGGCATAGAAAGGGAATGAACTGACAATTCTTGGGGGGAAATGGGTGTGTGGAGTGTGGGAAGACTGGACAAAAATCTTATACCTATGAATGAAGATAGTGGCGGGGTTAAGGGCATTGGGGGGGTTGGGAACCACGTGGAGGGGGGCTTTGGGGGTTGAAAAAAAGGAACATCTGTAATAGTCTGAAAAATAAAGATTTATTTAAAAAAAGAAAAAGAGCAGATATCCCTGTCTTATTCCTGTTCTTAGGGGAAATGATTTTAATTTTTTCCATTGATTATGATGTTGCCTGTAGGGCTGTCATATATGGCCTTTTTATGTTGAGGTATGAACCAAACCCTCTATTCTCATATTGCTGAGAGTTTTTATTAAAAATGGATGTTGGATTTCATGGAATTATTTTTTATACATCTATTAATATGAGCATGTGATCTTTTGTCTTTCAATTTATTTGGTCCTAGGAGAGTATCAATGTAGCTTCCCCTTACTCTGCACCATTTTTCTCCTATCAGTACCCTGTTCATTTTTCAATAGGTACTTATTTTTGCCATTTTTATTATTTTTGCCTGTGTTTCTCTTTTTTTCTCTATTTCTTCCTCTTCTTCCATTAGTCCCTTTAGAATTTCTTGCAGTGCTGGTTTGGTTGTATTAAACTGTTTTAGCCATTTTTTTTTTTTTTTTGGTCTAGGGATCTCCTTATTTCACCTCCAATTTTATATGATTGCCTTGCTGGATGGAGTAGTCTTGGATTAAGTCCCTTGCTTTTTATTACCTTGTATACTTTTTGCTGCTCTCTTCTGGCTTGAAGTTTTTGTATGAGAAATCAGATGACAGTCTAATGGGAGCTCCCTTGAGAGTAACATTCTGTCCTCTCATGCAGCCTTTAAGATTCTTTCTTTTATTTATCTTTATTGTTCAGATTATTACAGTTGTTCCAGTTTTTTTCCCCCATAGCTTCCCTCCTCCCAGTTCCCACCCCACCTTCTGTCCTTGCCCCCCTGCTGTTCTCATCCATAGGTGTACGATTATTGTCCATTCTCTTCCCACACCCCAACACCCTTAACCCCCGAAAATTGTCAGTCCACTCCCTTTCTATGCCTCTGATTCTATTCTCTTCACCACTTTATTCTGTTCATCAGATTTTTTATTCACTTGATTTTTAGATTCACTTGTTGATAGATATGTATTTGTTGTTCATAATTTTTATCTATACTTTTTCTTCTTCCTCTTCTGAAAGACTACCTTTTAGCATTTCATATAATACTGGTTAGGTGGTGATGAACTCTTTTAGCTTTTTCTTGTCTGTGAAGCTCTTTGTCTGACCTTCAATTCTGAATGATAGCTTTGCTGGGTAAAGTAATTTTGGCTGTAGGTTCTTACTATTCATCACTTTGAATATTTTTTGCCACTCCCTTCTGGCCTGCATGGTTTCTGTTGAGAAATCATCTACAGTTGTATGGGTCTCCCCTTGTAGGTAACTAACTGCTTTTCTCTTGCTGCTTTTAAGATTCTCTCCTTGTCTTTTGCTCTTGGTATTTTAATTATGATGTGTCTTGGTGTGGTCCTGTTTGGATTCCTTTTGTTTGGGGTTCTCTGCACTTCCTGGACTTGGAAGTCTATTTCTTTCACCAGGTGGGGGAAGTTTTCTGTCATTATTTCTTCAAATAGGTTTTCAATATCTTGCTCTTTCTCTTCTTCTGGCACCCCTATAATTCTGATGTTGGTACGTTTGACGTTGTCCCAGAGACTCCTTACACTATATTCATATTTTTAAATTCTTTTTTCTTTTGCCTTTTCCGGCTGGGTAGGTTTTGCTTCTTCATATTTCATATCTTTGACTTGATTCTTGCGATCCTCTAGTCTGCTGTTGGATCTCTGTATATTATTCTTTATTTTAGTCTGTATGCTTAATTTCTAGCTGGTCCTTTTTCATATCCTCGAGGGTCTCACTAAACTTATCGGCAGTCTCTAGAAAATTCTTGAAAAACCTAATAACCGTGGTTTTGAACTCTATATCCTGTCGTTTTCTTTCCTCCATTTCTGTCATTTGTGACCTGTTTCTTTGTCTCCGCATTTTGGCAGTTTCCCTGGGTTGATAGAGTGTCTGAGTTAGGTGATCACTGAGAGGAATTAATGTCTAAGCCACTTGGTTATGAGAGTCAGCTGTGTCTACAGTGGGAAAACTTCTGTGCTGGAGACACCCTTATGGTGCAAGAGTTGTTTCCGTGAAGCTTTTGTGCTTACTGTGTCTGCCCCAGTGTGTCCCTTATGGAGTTTTATTTAGGATGGTCCCACTCTGGCCACTGGGTGAGGCTGGCTCTTGTATCTCTAAGGAGGTGCTAATTTAGCTTTTGCCTTAGGCTACTCAGCCTTTTATATGCAAAAGCCTCTGATGCAGCTTGGGAGGGGCAGGGCCTCGGGGAGTCTACAGGGCAGAGTAACCAGCTATGGCTGATACTCAGCCCTGCGCTAAGAGACACTGGGTCTCTGTGTCCCACAGTATTTGCTGCAAGCAAAGCCAAGAAAAACCCACTTTGGATTTCCTCCCGGTGCCAGTCAGTTCCTCTTCTCTGGGCATGCGTCTGGGTTCCCAGATACTCGCCTGGACCTGGAGTTCAGAGCCGCCAGGAGCTTGTGGTTCCCTCTGGGTTGAAAAAGAACTGCGTCCTCCAGCGCCAGCCCTCTCCCCAAGCCCCGTGCGCGCACCTCTGTACCTCCGTATTTTGCTTCCGCAACTCCTCTGAGTCTCTATCTCTTTCTAGTTGTAGAATTTTCACTCATCCAGCCTTCTTGTGGGTGTGGGTGGTGTCCATGTTTTCTTTTCGTGGTTATTTTGAAATAGTTGTGCACGGCCGCATTTACGGTGTTTACCTATGCCACCATCTTGCTGTTCCCCTCTTTCTTTTTCTTTAACATTTGTCATTTTAATTCTAATATGTCTAGGTATGTGTCTTATTTTGGGATCACCTTAATTGTGACTCTCTGTGCTTCCTGAACCTATGTGACTTTCCTCTTCATCTTGTTAGGTAAGTTTTCTGTCATCATTTCTTCAAACAGATTATCTGGTCCTCTTTCAGATTCTTCTCCTTCTGGGACCTCCATGATGCAGATTTTGTTACATTTCATGGTGTCCCAAAGTTCCCTTAAACTCTCCTCCTGCCTTTTAATTTTTGTTAAAAGTACCCTGAGGTTACTCTTCTTTTCAGTTTTGGAGATAGTGAAAGGAAGAGGGAGACAGAGGGAGAGAAACATTGATTCGAGAGAGACACATTGACTTGTTGCCTCTTCACACCAGTGCTGAGGATTGAGCCTGCAACCAAGGTATGTCCCCTAGATTGGAATCAAAGCAGGGACCTTTCAGTCCACAGGCTGATGCTCTATCCACTGAGCCAATCCAGCTAGGGCTAATTTTTTGTTCTTATTGCTACTCTGCTTGGGTGATTTTTTTCTTCCTTGTTTTCTATTTTGTTGATTCTGTCCTCACCTCGTTCTAATCTATTGTTGATTCCTTTCAATGTATTCTTTATTTCAATCATGTCATTCATCATTTCTGATTGGTTTTAATTCATGCTTTCTGTAAATGTTTTCATGTTGATATTGTTTCCACTAAGTTCTTTATAGTTTCAATTATATTGCTTTTAATTTTCACTAAGTTGAGCATCCTTATAACCATTATTCTGAACTCTAATAGTACATCTGATAAATTGCTTTTATCCATTTCATTTAGCTCTTTTTCTGAGATTCCTCCTGCTCTTTCATTTGGGGCCTGTTTCTTTGTTTCCACACTTTTTCTATTTCTTTGTGTTTGTGTGTTGGAGAAGACTTCTGTACCTCCTATTCCTTGTGCGGTGGGCTTCTTGGAATCAGGGGTCTGGTTTCCTTGATCTTCTGGGCTGTGCTCTAGGAGTGACTCTTGTGGGTTATGTGAGTTCTCCTGTCGAGTTTGGGTCTTGGTTGCTTTTGTTCCATTTGTGGTTAGGCTCAGCCCTCAGTCTTGTTGACTGTGTGTCTCAGCCCTGACGACATCATGCCAGTTGTTATATAGGTGCTGTCAGAACAGAACAAGACAAAACCAGAGCAAACCTAAAGGACACGAAGAAAAAAAGAAAACAAACAAAAAATTTTAAAAAACCCACAAAAAGTAAAACACAAACACTAATAAAAACACTGTCTTTAAGAATAAGACTGAAAAACAACTAAAAAAACAGACATTAATAAAAAAAGAATACTAGGAGGCACAATTCTAAAATTAGAAGGGGGGGGGGGACCTGCAACAGAAATAAATAGAAAAGAGAATATGAAAGCAAAGAAGGGAGAGACCAGAAATAGGGTAATTATTTTTTAAAAAGTTAAAAATAATGAATAAAATAATATTTTTAAAAAGTGATAATACTAAATAAAATAGAATAGGAAAACAAAAGAATAAAAAGGTTAATTAAAAATAAGAATTAAGAAGATCCAAGATGATAAGTGAGGAAGCGAAAGGGGAGTGTTTATGTGTGAGGCGTGTATGTGTGTCTATGTGTTTGAGTGAGGGACAGTATATTCTGCAGGACTTTTGGGACTGGTGGACCAGGCTCTGCTAGCCAGGCAGCCTCTGCTACTGCTGTAATCTCTCCCAGGGCAGCCTACTTTGCAGAGACCATGCCATATTGAAGGGGAGAGCGGCTGTGACTGGGAGCCCAGCCTCACCTCCACTTAGGGAGCCCTCGGACACCACCTGGGGCCCTACAGCCACACCACTAGGGACTTGCTGCCTTGGCTGTGAACTCACAAACACCAAGACTCCAGCTGCCTCAGCCACAGGCTCCTAAAATGTTTGTCCAGGGGTAGACAAAATGGTGGCCAAATAGGTGGACTTGTCCTGCACCTTCTTATGGAGCAGATAGAAGAAACAGCTGAATCAAATAACATCCACCTGAAATTGGTGAATTAAACACAGCTGGTGAGACAATTCATGGCTGTAAAGGATGCAGGATGCCTGGAGAACAGTAGGATCGGGAAACTGGGCTGGAGAGAAACTCGCGCAATTGGGACTAGAGGGTCAGAAGGAAACTGCGCTGCACCAAGTCTGCATCCCTTAGGGAACACGTGTAATACTCGACTGTGTAAGGTGGTCCACAGGGCTGCTCAGCTGAGGATTCTAGATCTTAATCCATAGCCATGGGAGGCTGTGCCCAGAAAGGCAGCCTAAAGGTCTGCATCGGCTGCGCAGTGCCAGGGGGAGAGAGATGGTGCAGTTGCTCTGTCTTTATATTTTCCTTGCTTCTACTCGCTAAACCCAGTGCATAGGATTTCAATTACAAACACTCACAGAGACTGCGGTGCAGGAGAAGGTGGTTTTTTGGAAGCTGGGGAGCAAAATAGGGAGAGGTGACCAGGAAGCTATCTCTGGGACAACTAGTCCGTCCAACCCTGAACAGCTATTTTTCTACTGAAGACCAAACTCCTGTTAGCAGTATAGCTGCACCCAGCCTTGAGCTCGGTAAGGGAACAAGGATTCTGAATACCCACAGGGAACCTCAGGGACTGGGTAAAGGCGACATTTGGTTCTGGAAACTAATACAGAAACAACAACACCTAGAGCCCATGATAGAAATAGATACCTGTGTAAATATGACTAAAAGCAGGCATAAAAACAGAGCAAAATAAGCCAGTCGGAGAAATATAAACATCACATGATCTCACTCATGTGGGATATAATGAACAACATAAACTGATGAACAAAAACAGATCCAGAGACAAGGTAACACTGAAGAGACCATCCAAACTCAGAGAGAAGGCAGGGGAAGGAGAGCAACCAAAGAACTTGTATGCATGCATATTAGCAAAACCAATGGTCACAGACACTGGGATGGTGGGAGCTTGTCCTAGGGAGTGGGAGTGGAGAAAGGAAAATAAAAAAGAGATTAAAATCGATGACAATTAGAGAATATGGGGAAAAAGATAGAAGAGAAAATCCAAACCAAACAAAAATAAACAAAAGACAAAAAACAAAACACACACACAAAACCAACCAACCAACCAAACAAGACCTTTAGGTCTGCTGTTTGTGGAGCTTGCTGGATTTTACTTTGATGCTGTTGTATCTGGCCCTTTGGTGTGTGGGTCTTGGGTCTCTTGGTCAGTCTTCTGGTCCAGGCCAGTGTCATTTGCTGTCTGTGTCTGTCCTGGGGCAGCCTGGCTGAAGACCTGTAGAGGCTTGGTCTGCTTGAGGTTCGCCCTTTTAACATATTTGTTCTGTGTACCTTTCTCTCCCCCATGGAACTGGACACTGCAGGGTATCTATTCCCAGTTAGGATGGTTTCAAGAGATTTGTGCTAGGGGTGGTGCCCATAGCTTGTAGAAGAGGTGAGTGAGGCCTTCCTCTCCTTTCAGTGCCTCAGTTTTGCCTGAGTCACTGTCACTGCCTTGTCATCACCTTTACTCTGTGTCTTCTCCAGTCTTCTCTCCTCACTCCCCACTCCCAATATTTCTGATCACTGAGAATAATTGCAAAAGAAGAGAAAGAAGACAACTTCATTTTGTCTGTATCATCCCATTTCGCATGCTGCCAGGATTGTTCAGCACTAGAAATGACTTTTCCAGTTTAGAGTTTTCCGAAAAAGAAGAACAACCTTTATTCTTTTTTAAAAACCTCCTTCCTAGGAGCATTGATGTTTATCTTTTTTCTTTCTTTTTTTTTACATAAATTTTTATTGTTGAAAGGTCCCTCTTTTTCCCTCATTGACATCCTCCAGCCTTCCCCCACGACCCCCTCAGATCTTTAGCATCATGTTGTCTGTGTCCATGGGTTATGCATACTAGTATATGCATACAAGGTCTTTGGTTGATTATCTCTCACTCCGCTCCCTCCCCACCTTCCCGTGAAGATTCCACACTCTGTTCCATGCTTCCTTGTCTCTGGATCCACTCCATTCATTAGTTTATTTTGTTACTTAGATTCCACGTATGAGTGTGATCATGTAATACTTGTCTTTCTTTGACTGACTTATTTCACTTAGCATGATACTCTGCAGGTCCCTCCATGCTGACTCAAAGGGTAAGAGATTCTTGTTTTTTACTGCTGCATAGTATTCCATGGTATAAATGTACCACAGTTTTATTTTATTTTATTTTTAAAATATATTTTATTGAGATTTTAGAGGAAGGGAGATGGACAGAGTTAGAAACATCGATGAGAGAGAAACATCGATCAACTGCCTCCTGCACACTCTCTACTGGGGATGTGCCTGCAGCCAGGATATATGCCCTTGACCAGAATCGAACCTGGGACCCTTCAGTCCACAGGCCAACGCTCTACTTACTGAGCCAAATCGGTTAGGGCCACAGTTTTTTTATCCACTAATTTACTGATGGGCACTTGGGTTGTTTCCAGATATTAACTGTAGTAAATTGTGCTGCTATGAAAATAGGGGTACATATATTATTTGTGATTGGTGCTTCGGGTTACTTAGGCTATATGCCTAGAAGTGGGATCACTGGGTCAAATGGCATATTTAATTTTTTGAGGAATCTCCATACTCTTTTCCATAATGGCTGGACCAGTCTGCATTCCCACCAGCAGTATACTAGCATCATCTTTTCTCCACAGCCACACCAGCACTTGTCATTTGTTGATTTGTTGATGGTAGCCATTCTGACAGGTGTGAGGTGATACCTCATTGTCATTTTAATTTGCATCTCTCTGATGATCAGTGATTTTGAGCATTTTTTCATATGTCTCTTGGCCACCTGTATGTCCACTTTGGAATAGTATCTATTTAGAGCCTTTGTCTATTTTTTAATTGGATTGTTTGTCTTCCTTTTGTTAAGTTGTACAATTTCTTTATATATTTTGGATATTAAATATTTATCAAATGTATCATTGCCAAATATGTCTTCCCATACTGTGTGCTTCCTTTTTGTTTTGTTGATGGTTTCTTTTGCTGTGCAGAAGATTTTTATTTTGATATAGTCCCATTTGTTTACTTTCTCCTTAAGTCTCCTTTGCCTCAGGAGATGTATTTAAACATATTGCTATGTGAGATTCTGAGATTTTGCTACCTATAGTTTCTTCTAAGATTTTTATGGTTTCATGACTTACATTTAAGTCTTTTATCAATTTTGAGTTTATTTTTTTGTTTTATTATTTTTAATTTAAATACTTTAGTGTTTCAAGTATTACATGGGTCTCTTTTTCCTCCATTGACCTCTCCCCGGCTGCTCCCACCCACCAGCACATGCCCACACCCCTCTATGGTCTGTGTCCATTGGTTATGCTCATATGCATGCATACATGCCATTTGGTTGATCTCTTAAATGACTCCTCCCCTCCCCCACCTTCCCTCATAGATTGGACAGTCTGTTCGATATTCTAGGTTGCTGGTTCTATTTTTGTTAATCACTTTATGTTGATTATATTTCACAAAAGAGTGAGATCGTGTGATATTTATCTTTCTCTGACTGGGTTATTTAGCTTAGCATAATGCTCTCCAGTTCCATCCAAGCTGTTGAAAATGATAAGAATTCCTTCTTTTTTACAGTAGCATAGGATTCCATTGTGTAGATATATCACAATTTTTAATCCACTCTGCTGATGGCCACTTAGGCTGTTTCCAAATCTTAGTTATTTTGTGCTGCTTCCAAATCTTAGTTAAATTGTGCTGCTATGAACATGGGGATGCATATATCCTTTCTCATTGGTGTTCCCTTTTTGGGGGGATATATTCCTAGAAGAGGGATTACTAGGTCAAATGGGAGTTCTATTTTTAATTTTTGAGGAAACTCTATACTGATTTCCACAGTGGCTGTACCAGTTTACATTCCCATCAGCTGTGCAAGAGAATTCCTTTCTCTTCACATCCTTGCCAGCCCTTGTTGATTTGTTGATGATAGTCATTCTGACAGGAGTGAGATGGTAACCCATTCTCATTTTGATTTGCATCTCTCAGATGATTAGTGACTTTGAGCATGTTTTTATATATCTCTTGGCCTTCTATATGTCCTCTTTTGAAAAGTGTCTATTTAGGTTCTTTGCCCATTTTTTATTAGATTGTTTATCTTCCTTTTGTTAAGTTTTATGACTTCCCTATACATTTTGGAGATTACATCCTAATTAGAGATAAAATTGGCAAATATGTTCTCTCATGCGTGTGCTTTCCTGTTGTTTTGTTGATGGTTTCTTTTGTTGTGTAGAAGCTTTTTATTTGGATGTAGTTCCATTTGTTTATTTTCTCTTTAGTTTCCATTGTCCTATGAGCTATATCGGTAAAGATATTGCTATAACATATGTCTGCTATTTTGCTGCCTATGGATTCTTCCAAGGTTTTTATTGTTTCCCGTCAAACATGTAAGTCCTTTATTCATTTGAGTTTATTTTTGTGTATGGTGTAAATTGGTGGTCTGGTTTCATTTTTTTTTTTTTTTGCATTTATCTGTCCAATATTCCCAGCACCATTTATTGAAGAGACTGTCTTGACTCCATTGTATGCTCTTGCCTCCTTTGTCAAATATTAATTGAGCATAATGGCTTGGGACTATTTCTCAGTTCTCTGTTCTGTTCTATTGGTCTATATGTTTGTTCTTGTGTCAGTACCAGGCAGTTTTGAGAACAATGCCTTTGTAATGTAGCTTGATATCTGGTATTGTGATCCCTCCAACTTTGTTCTTCTTCGTCAAGGTTGCTGCAGGTATTTGGGGTCTTTTTTAATTCCATATGAATTTTTGGGGAGTTTCTTCTGGGACTTTGAAGTATGCTGTTGGTATTTTAATGAGGATTGCATTGAATCTATAGATTGCTTTGAGTAGTATGGACATTTTACTGTTGTTGATTCTGCCAGTTCATGAACACAGTATTCTTCTACTTGTTTATGTCCTTCCTTTATCTCCTTTTTCAACGTCCTGTAATTTTCTAGGTATACGTCCTTTATCTCTTTGGTTAAGTAATGAGCGTTTTACAACAAGCAATACAAGACTTGGGCCTTTGGCTTGCTAGCTACAGCAGTTAAAACAGAAACCAGTGACTGCTACTAGCCTTCCTGCAGCCCCAAGAATAAAGCAGCAAGCCTGGAATCTATGAAAGCTGCAGATAGAGCTAGTGAAAGCTCCCTGTTTGCAAACGTATTGAAAATGTTCAGTACCTATTACTGCTGAAATAGGAGGGGCTGATATCCCCCTCCAGTCCACTCCCTTGGGAGAGGCCTGATTGTTGCTCTGCCATGGGAGACAGTACGAAGGCAAGGGCCTTGAACCCAATCCTCCGCCACAGGAGTGCTTTTTAATATACAGGGCTATTTCTAACTGCAACTCTGGCTGTTTTGGACTAGCAGTTTATGGCAGGACCCTGTAACTAGTAAACAGGGTTAACAAAAGGACAAAGGAAAGGTGCTTTCCCTGGACCCTGAAGAGAGCCTGCAGGAGTTTGAAATTCTCCAAGAGAGTAGAAGTCTGACTAAGGGACTGGCCAAGACCCCATTGGGTTGGGAGGATTGGAGGCTGCATATTGAATCTTTAGACTGCAGTTTGCTAGGCAGAGGTCCAAGTCCAGTTGCATAGGGGTTAAGCTACTTGTATACAGTGAAGCAACTTTCTCCCATGCCAGAATACATTTTGGGGAATTGGACAGACTGTTTGTGGCTGGAAAGAGGAACCAGCCACTGCACACAGCCCTGACAGTGGCATGCAGAAAACTATAACAGACTTAGGTGATGCCTGCATCTTCATGGACATGACTCCAGAGAGACAAGGACAATTTTGCCTTGTGTGGGAAGGTTAAAAATAGATTTCAGTCACCTCCCTAAGATGTTTGTATAGCCTTACCATGTGTCATGTTTAGTAGCAGAAGGTTTAGCTGTCAGAAGCGCTACAGTACCAATGTTATACTTCATTATGTAAATACTAGGGGCCCGGTGCACAAAAATTTGTGCCTCGGGAGGTCCCTCAGCCCGACCTGTGCCCTCTCGTAGTCTGGGACCCCTCTGGGGATGTCCACCTGTTGGTGTGCCTGGTCAGCCTGGGTGAGGGGCTGATGGCTGTTTGCACGCTGGCCAAGCCCCCCAGTGTGGATCATCACCCCATTGGGGTGTGGCAAGCCTGGGTGATGGGCTGAGGGCCGTTTTCAGGCTGCCCACAGCCCCTTCAGGTTTTGGATCCCTACTGGGGTACCTGGCTGGCCTGGGTGAGGGGCTGATGGCTGTTTGCAGGCTGGCCAAGCCCCCCAGTGGGATCCCTCACTCCATTGGGGTGTGGCCAGCCTAGGTGCAGGTCTGAAGGCCATTTTCAGACTTTCAGGCTGCCCACAGTCCCTTCAGGTTTTGGGCCCATACTGGAGTACCTGGCCTGCCTGGGTGAGGGGCTGTTGGCTGTTTGAAGGCTGGTCAAGCCCCCCAGGGTGGATCCTCACCCCATTGGGGTGTGGCCAGCCTGGGTGATGGACTGAGGGCTGTTTTCAGGCTGCCCATAGCTCCTTTAGGTTTTGGGTCCCTAATGGGGTACCTGGCCAGCCTGGGGGAGGGGTTGATGGCTGTTTGCAGGCTGGCCAAGCCCCCCAGTGGCGTCCCTCACCCCATTGGGGTGTAGCCAGCCTGGGTGTGAGCCTGAGGGCTGTTTTCAGACTTTCATGCTGCCCACAGTCCCTTCAGGGTTTGGGCTCCTACTGGGGTACCTGGCCAGCCTGGGTGAGGGGCTCATGGCTGTTTGCAGGCTGGCCAAGCCCCCAAGTGGGGTCTCTCACCCCATTGGGGTGTGGCCAGCCTGGGTGATGGGCTGAGGGGAGCTTTCAGGCTTTCAGGCTACCCACAGTCCCTTCAGGTTTTAGGTCCCTATTGGGGTACCTGGCCAGCCTGGGTGAGGGGCTTATGGCTGTTTGCAAGCTGGCCAAGCCCCCCAGTGGCGTCCCTCACCCTATTGGGGTGTGACCAGCGTGGATGACGGGCTGAGGGGTGTTTTCAGACTTTCAGGCTGCCCACAGCTCCCATTGACCCAATGTCCCACCCAGCAAGGCTGGCTGGAAGCAGGTTTATGCGGTTTGTTTATCTTCTATAATTGATACACTGTAACTTTAAGCCGAGGCCTAGCCAGGTAACAAAACCTCCTCTCTGCTTCACCTCGTGGCTTCTATAATTGAGACACTGTTGCCCTTAGAAGTGAGGCCCGGCCTGCTGTTTGCTTAAGCTCCCGAGGCTTCTATGATTGAGACATTGTTGCAAATATGTGTTGCCTGGAGCCTGGAAAAACCCAGCTGGGCCTGCAAACAGTTTCACTCCTGCTGCAATGGAAGCTGCCTGTTTACTCAGCTCCGTGAGTGTCAGCCTCCATGTTGGCTGCGTTAATTTGCATACAGTCGCTCTGTTGTCTTAGGCGTCCCGAAGAGATGGTCAATTTGCATATTATGCTTTTATTATATAGGATAGTAATCTTTAATTCTCTTACAGATTTAAATGCAGTTGTCAAAAGGGCAGGTGCCCAACTGAACAAAGAATACCAATCAGGTTTTGGTCTCTACAGAGAGAGAGAGTTGGCAGTCTGTATACTGTCTTGCAGGCCTGTGTGACCATGCCCATGTCAGGGGTGGCACAAACCTCAACTGTAGGAAACTGGGGAAGGCCTGTTTGGAACAGAGGGAAGTAGTGAAATGGTGAGTACTAGTCCTCTGTTACAGGAATTACAGACCCTGTGAGGTCCTGTGACATTGAGATCCTGTGAAGAAATAAAGCTCCCTTAGTCTATTTTGAGAGAACAAGTGAAGTAAGAGGAGCCCTACTACAGGGACAGCTGTAGCTGTCTATTTGAATATAGGCACATTGTAAATTTATTCTTGCCATTTGAAGACAGTTATATTACTCTGAAGACTCCATGAAAAGGGCTGACAAGGAAAATCAGAAGATATTAAAGCATGTCAGTATATTTTTCTCCTTATATAATTCCTCCGAAATTTGGCAATGTTTAATAAATCATGGCAATACATTTCTTTGCATAAATTCAATAAGAACAGTTCCTAATAGTGGTTTTAAAAACTTTGACTGGAGGATCATGTTTTAAAGAGACCTGTCTGGACTCTGAAGACTTGAAACCAATAAGAGTGCACAGAAAAATCCTGGTATTCTGCTTGAGAGCCCTGAAAATGGCTGGCACTGAAGTGTCAGGCCCAGGCCCTACCATCACTGGTGGTTGGTCAGAGTATAAGGGGAGCAATAAGGATGACTCTCCATCCCTGTAGAACCCCCACGCACTCTGGGCCACGATGAGTAGGAGGGCTACTGAGATGGCCCTTAAAGCCTAGGGCATGGGCCCAGGTGGAGTCGCTACAGGTGAGGGAGTCACCTAACTCAGCAGATACTGCAGGCAGGCCTGACAGCAGCTTGGCTTCCTGGCCCTCCGAGGCACATTAAAATTCAATCATGAAATTCCAGCAAAGGTAGTCAGTTACCATTGTTGCTGTGTTTATGCAAACGATCAGGCCAAATTGAATACAATAGATAAATTGTTCTTAATTTGGATTTTTTGATAAACATAGAGGTAATTTTGAGGAGAAAAATTCTATTTAAATAAAGATTATTAAAACTGAAATGTGTTCTTTCTCTTCCACCAGACCATTTGTTACAGTTTGTCTCTGCCAGGTCACAAGCCCACCTCCTTCTAGTGCCCAGGCTTTATCATCCCTCTGACAGATAGCAAAGATCTCTTGACTCTGAGAGAAAACTCTACCCCTCAGCATGAAGCAGCTACAGAAGAGAACTCAATGTCCATTTTCCCTAAAAGAATTCAGAGACAGGATCCTTGAGGTAATATATTAGGCAGTTAGACAGACATGAGCAGAGCAAGGACGATGGACCAGCTGACACTACCAGATGTAACTAAGTATTTCCACTTCTAGGTATGTAAGACAAGTGGCATAGCCAAAGAGGTACTCACCCAAAGTCTCATCCCTAGAAAAGGTTGGTAGACTATTTGTCCAAAACATTTGACCCCTTTGCATTTGGGAGACCTATTTGCCTCCAGGCAGCAGCAGCCACAGCTATGCTTATCAAAAAGTAAATAAGAACCCTAGAGCAGGAACTAATCCCAACTACCCCACATGAGGCCGAGGTTTTACTCTGGAGCACACTGGAGCGCTGGATGTCAAATGCTTGAGTCACCCAGTTTCAGATTCTCTGGTGGGCAAAAGAAAAATCAGTAACAATTTACACTGATAGCAGGTACGCATTTGCAATGGCTCGCATACATAGTGCTATTTACAAAGGAAACTGGGCCACAGACTAAGTGACCAGGGAGGCTGCCCTAAAACCAGTGGGGCCTCTACAGATTCTAGGGATTTTTTCAGACTCTGAACTACCCACCTTACCAGCTTACATGAAAACCCAATCTAGAAAAGCTAAAATCTGTAATCAATCTTTATTCCAGTTCTTACAGGTTTTATAGTCCACCCAGAAAGCAGTCCAGGAGCACGTCCAAGATGCTCTGCACTCTGCCTGAACCAACTTCTGATCTGGTTCATTCCTTCTAACCTGGTGACTGTTTAGATAAAGAAATTTGCCACCTAAGGACTGACACCTACCTGGAAAGGACCACTCTCACAGCAGTCAAAGTCGATGGGATCCCAATGTGTCTTCATCACTCCAGGCTTAATTCAGCCAGGCAAAATGGAGAGTCCAGGACTCTTCGGGCCCTCTAGAGATTATTCCTGGCCTTCATTCTGGGCCCTTATCTTATAAATAGGCCCACTGACTGTATTCAGCAGAGAATTAATTCTATTAAGCGTATAGTCCTTGGGGGTCAATATAACTCCTTCCCCAGCAATGACCCAAAAGAGTCAATGATTTAACTCATGTACATAAAACCAATGGGGAATGATGCATCCATTTTATATGAAAATTTTGAAATTTTAACCTTGCTATTTCTGGCTTCTATAAATGGTTGCTGGCTTAAATAATGAGGAAAATAAGACTACTTCCATTTCAGAGAGGCCATTAAACATTCTCCAGACAAAGATATCAGTGCTGGCATCAGGCCAAGCCTTTGGTTGAGGTCTCAAAGCCCCAGCATATAGGGCCCTTTAAGAACTTGCAAAGGGAACTGGGGAAAAACCATATTTGGGAGACAAAGAAGGTGGAATGGTATAAATATGGGAAACTTCCTGTGTGATTTCACCCAGAATTTGAGAAACATTTTCCTCTGGGCCCGTGCATAATCAATGTAACTCTATCTCTCTAAGCGTTGCTTGGTTCTTCTCTGGTTTTTCTGTAACAGTGTATTTGAAAAACCATAGATATCTGGGTTTAATTTTGTATTCTGCTACATTGCTGAATTCATTTATTAGGTCTAGAACTTTTTTGATGGAGTCTTTAGGGTTTTCTATGTACAATATCATATTATCTGCAAATAATAGCAGTTTCACTTCTTGTTTTCCAATTTGGATGCCTTTTATTTCTTCTTCTTGTCTGATCACTATGGCTAGCACTTCCGGTACTGTGTTGAACAGGAGTGGTGAGAGTGGGCATCCCTGTCTTGTTCCTGTTCTTAGGGGAAATGGTTTTAGTTTTTGCCCATTGAGTATGATGTTGACTGTATGGTTGTCATATAAGGTTTTTATTATGTTGAGGTATGATCCCTCTATTCCCACTTTCCTGAGAGTTATTATCAAGAAAGGGTGTTGGATTTTGTCAAATGCTTTTTCTGCATCAATTGAGATAGTATGTGATTTTTATCTCTCAATTTGTTTAGATGATGTATCAGTTTGATTGATTTGTGGATATTGTACCATCCTTGCATCTCTGAAAGAAATCCTATTTGGGGATGGTATATGATCCTTCTAATATAATTCTGGATCTGATTTGCTAGAATTTTGTTGAGGATTTTAGCATCTACATTCATCAGAAATACTGGCCTGTAATTCTCTTTATTCATAGAAGAGTTTAGAAGTGTTCCCTTACTCTTGAATTTTCTGGAATAATCTCAGGGGAAGGTTTTAGTTCTTCTTTGAATGTTTCTGGCTTCTGGCCCAGGGATTTTGTTTGCTGGAATTTTTTTTGAGTACTGCTTCTATTTTTTCCATAGTAATCAGCCTATTCATTTATTTTTAATTCTTCCTGCTTGAGTTTTGGAAGGTTGTATTTTTCTAGGAATATGTCCATTTCTTCTAGATTGGCCAGTTTGTTGGAATAGAGTTCTTCATAATGTTTGTTTACAATCCTTTGTGTTTCTGTGGTGCCTGTTATTTTGCTTCTTTCATTTCTGATTTTGTTATTTAGTTACTCTCTCTTTGCTTCTTGGAGGCTAGAGGGTCATCAATCTTGTTTATCCTTTCAAAGAACCATCTCTTAGCTTCATTGATCTTTTATATTGTTTTTTGTCTCTATTTCATTTATTTCCACTCTTATTTTTATTATCTCCTTCCTTTCTGTGCCTTTCTTGTTGTTCTCTTTCTAATTCTTTAAGTTGTAGATGAGGTAATTTATTACCAGTTATTCTTTCTTTCTTGCCTTCCTTCCTTCCTTCCTTCCTTCCTTCCTTCCTTCCTTCCTTCCTTCCTTCCTTCCTTGCTTTTTTTCTTGAGGTATGCCTGTAATGCTATGAACTTCCCTCACTACTGTTTTCACTATGTCCCATAGATTTTGGATTGTTGTGTTTTCACTGTCATTTGTTTCCAGGATGTTTTTAATATCTTCTTTGATCTCTTTGGTAACCCAATCATTGTTTAATAACATGCTATTTAGCTTCCAAGTGTTTGAGTGTTTTTTGAATGTTTTTACTATAGTTTATTTATAATATTATGCCATTGTGATCTGAGAAGATGCTTTATATGTTTTCAATTTTCTTGAATTTG
Organism: Murina feae; assembly: GCA_004026665.1. Classification (NCBI taxonomy): domain Eukaryota; kingdom Metazoa; phylum Chordata; class Mammalia; order Chiroptera; family Vespertilionidae; genus Murina; species Murina feae. Next base: position 11,260 of record PVJC01021314.1, on the reverse strand, counting down.
GAGAGACTTTGCCTGTGTCAAAATATTTGGTTTATCTTTGAAAATATCCCATGTGCACTTGAGAAGAATGTATATTTTGTATCTTTGGAGTGAAATGTTCTGAAGATTTCGATTAGGTCCATCTGATCTAGTGAGTCATTTAGGATTGGTGTTTCTTTGCTGCTTTTTTTTTTTTTTTTTTTGTATATAGGATTTATCCAGTGATGTCAATGGGGTAAAAAAAAGTCCCCTACTGTGATTATATTGCTGTCAATCCCTCCCCTAATATCTTCCAGAAGGTTTTTTTTTAATGCATTTTGGTTCTCCTACATTGGGTGCATATATGTTTACCAGGGTTATTGTTGCTTCTTGGATCGATCTCTTTAGTATCATGTAGGGACCTTTGTTGTCTCTTGTCATGGCCTTCACTTTGAGGTATATTTTGTCAGATATAGGTATTGCTATTCCAGCTTTTTTTTCTTTTCCATTTGCATGGAAAAACTTTTCCCATCCCTTCACTTTCATTCTGTGTGAGTCCCTTGTTTCAGGAGGATAGATAAAAAGATTCTCCTGTTGGGGATGATACCATCCCAGCCCACAGAAGAGTGCTAAGCACCTTGTCATAGCCTCCAAGAGTTTCACACTTTGAGACCTACTTTCCCTCATAGAAATGCACCCAATGGGAGGTACTCAGGACTTGGCAGGGATGATCTAAACCAGTGGTTCTCAACCTTCTGGCCCTTTAAATATAGTTCCTCATGTTGTGACCCAACCATAAAATTTTTTCATTGCTACTTCATAACTGTAATGTTGCTACTGTTATGAATCGTAATGTAAATATCTCATATGCAGGATGGTCTTAGGCAACCCCTGTGAAAGGGTTGTTTGACCCCCAGAGGGGTCGTGACCCACAGGTTGAGAACCTCTGAAAACAGTCTTCTGTTGGGGGTCATGCCCGCTAGCTTGTAGAAGGGGAGCAGGGACTTTTCCCCTTTTCCATGGTAATGCATGCTTGGATTTTTCTCCTTACAATGTAGCCACACAGCCCAGAACTCACCAGTCTGTCTTCCAGACAGAAACCTCCCGAGGAGACAGTTAGAAAATTCTACTTCTGCATAGTTCTCCGGCCCCTTCCTACCACTGAATTAAGCAGGATGGGTCTGAAACTCCCAACTCTGCAGAGACTTCAAATCCAGCAGGATATGTCTGAAGTTCCAAGCTGGGCACAGCTCCCCTCTACTGCCCAACCCAGCAGGATAGGGCTGAAAGTTCCAGCCCTGGGCATTTTCCCTGCACTGCCAAACCCAGCAGGGCAAGAAAGGCCATGTGGCTTAGCAGATGGTGGGAGGGGCACTATCTGTGTTCTAGAGATGTGGGCAACCAGTACTCTTCTCAGGCCACACAGTTTACTAGTAGACACCCTCTGTGTCTTCACCAGAAGCCCCTCCAGAAAATGGAGGGCCCCTTAAAGTCACTTTTGGATGAAGCCAGTAGACTTCTCTCCAGGAACTGAGGAAGGCAGCGTAGCCTTGCCAGGACGGAGGCCAGACAGACCATGAGTACTCTAGCTAGTCCTGCCATTACATGCATGATCTTCCTGGAGGGTTATGTCCAAGTCCCCCAGATGCACTGGATTTCCACTGATCCCCATGGCCAAATCAGACGTGGTCTCCTCTTCTTGTCTCTGTTCCTCTGGGTTGGGAATCTCTGCAAGGGTTGAGACCCTTCACTCCTATAGGGTGGGAGTTCTGCAGCCATAATATCCCTCAGGTTTCTCAGCTGCCACTGCACCTCCATGGGGCTATTCTTTCCCACATCTCTGCCCTTTTTACCAGTCTCTATGTGGCTTCTTTTGTTCTCCTTGATTATAATATTTCAGATCAACTAGCCTTCAATTAGTTTTCAAGTTGATTGATTTGTGATTTAGCTGGGAGCAGCTCCCCTCTACTGCCCAACCCAGCAGGATGGGCCTGAAAGTCCAGCCCTGCGCATTTCCCCTGCACTGCTAAACCCAGCAGGACAGGAAAGGCCATGTGGCTCACCTTTGTGGGCTCAGCTTTTGGCTACTCTGCAGCCATCTTAGAATCCCTTTAGTTTGTGTTTCTCGGTTAATTAGTGATTTTGAGCATTTTTTCATATTTCTTTTGGCCATATATATGCCCTTTTGGAGAAATGTGTACTCAGGTCCTCTGCCCATTTTTTGATTGTTTTTTTTTTTTCCTTTTGTTGATTTATATGAGTACTTTATATATTTTGGATATTCACCCCTTATAAGATGTATCATTGGCAAATATGTCCTCTCACACAGTGGATTTTCTTTTCATTTTATTGTTTGCTTCAATGTGCAAAACCTTTTTAGTAAATAAATCTTTATTGTTCAGATTATTACAGATGTTCCTTATTTTTAAACCCCCATAGCTCCCCTCCACCTGGTTCCACCCTCCACCCCATGTGCTTACCCCCACCACTGTCTTCATCCATAGATGTAAGATTTTTATCCAGTCTCTTCCCATACCCCTCACACCTCCTTCCCCCTGAGAATTGTCAGTCCATTCCCTTTCTCTGCCCTTACTTCTATTCTATTCACCAGTTTATTCTGTTCATCAGATATTTCTATTGACTTAATTGTTATATTCACTGGTTGATAGATATGTATTTGTTGTCACTTTGTTGTTCATAATTTTTATCTTTACCTGTTTCTTCTTCTTCCTCTTCTTAAAGAATGCCCTTCAACACTTCAAATAATCCTGGTTTGGTGGTGATGAACTCCTTTAGCTTTTTCTTCTCTGTGAAGCTCTTTATCTGACCATCAATTTTACATGAAAGCTTTGCTGAGTAGAGTAATCTTGGTTGTAGGTTCTTGCTATTCATTACTTTGAATATTTCTTGCCACTCCCTTCTGGCCTGCATGGTTTCTGTTGAGAAATCAGCTGACAGTCATATGGGTACTTCCTTGTAGGTAATTAAATGTTTTTCTCTTGCTGCTTTTAAGACTCTCTCTTTGTCTTTTGCCCTTGGCATTTTAATAATGATGTGTCTTGGTGTGGTCCTCCTTGGGTTCCTTTCATTTGGAATTCTCTGTGCTTCCTGGACTTGTAAGTCCATTTCTTTCACCAGGTAGGGGAAGTTTTCTGTCATTATTTCTTCAAATAAGTTTTCAATATCTTGCTCTCTGTCTTCTTCTGGCACCCCTATAATTCTGATGTTGGTACGCTTGAAGTTGTCCCAGAGGCTCCTTACCCTATCTTCATATTTTTGTATTTTTTCTTTTTTCTTTTCAGGATGGGTGTTTTTTGCTTCCTTGTATTTCGAATCTTTGACTTGGTTCTTGGGATCCTCTAATCTGCTGTTGGATCTCTGTATATTATTCTTTATTTCAGTCAGTGTTTGCTTAATTTCTGATTGGTCCTTTTCCATTTTTTTGGTATTCTCATTAAGATCCTTGAAGGTCTCACTTAGTTCCTCGGAGGTTCATAGAAGATTCTTGAGTAGCTTTATAACTGTGGTTTTGAACTCTATATCTAGTCATTTGCTTTCCTCCGTTTCTGTCATTTGTGATCTGTTTCTTTGTCTCCGCATTTTGGCTACTTCCCTGTGTGTGTTGATGGAGTGGTGTTTTCTGTTCCAGCTGCAGTCTGTTAATTTGGCTGCAGGCAGGCAGGTGCACAGCTTGGGGCGGGGTCTCAGAGTCCCTGGGGTGGGATCTTAGAGTCACTGGGGCAGGGTCTCAGAGTCACTGGGGCGGAGCAACCTGTGATGGCTGCCCCTCAGCCAGCTCCGCGCGGCACTATTCTATGCCCTGGCATCTGCGCACCCGATTCACAGAGTCTTGGAGCTCTGCATCCATGATCACTGCAAACTGCTGTGCTAGAATGCCACTGTTGTTTTCCGCCACATTGCCAGACCACCTGAAAAGCATTCATTGTGACCCCAGAGCTTGTAAACCCTTCAAGCCGCCTCCACCCTTTCGAGCCGCTGCTGCCGCCGCCACTGCCCTTTCACACACGTCCATACCTCTCTGTTTTAGCACCACAACCTTCTACTCAGTCTCAATGCACTCATTCTCTTACCTTCTAGTTGTAAAGCTTCCACTCCCTTGGTTCTGGAGTATGGCTTTTTAGGTGTATTGTTGTATTTTTTAATGTTTGTGGGAGGCTGCGCATTCAGGTATATACTTTATGCCGCCATCTTGGTTCCCTCTCCCTTTTTAGTTTGATGTAGTCTCATTTGTTCTTTATTTAATTGCCTTGAGGAGACAAACAAAAGATATTGCTTATTTTCTTCTAGGAATTTTATGCTTTCAGATTTTACGTTTAAGTCTTCAATCTATTTTGACTTTATTTTTGGTGTCAGAAGGTGGTCTAGTTTTATATTTTGCATGTATGTGTCCAGTTTTTTCAGCACCACTTGTTAGACTCTCTTTTACCACTGTGAATTCTTTCATCCTTTATCATAAATTAATTTCATAGAAATGGGTTTATTTTTGTTCCATTGATCTATGTGTCAGTTTTTATACCAGTACAATGCTGTTTTTTGTTTGTTTTTGTTAATCCTCACTCGAGGATATTTTTCCATTGATTTTTAAAGAGAGTAGAAGGGAGCAGAGGAGACAGAGATAAAGGTTCATCGATGTGGAGAGAACCAAGATGGCAGCATAAGGTATATACCTGAATGCGCTGCCTCCCACACCCACATTAAAACTATAACTAAAAAGCTAAACAGCCATCTTCTAGAACCAGGGTAGTAGAAGTTCTACAACTAGAAGGAAAGAGAAAGAGTGCATTGAGACTGGGTAGAAGGTGCGAAGGCACCAAGAACAGAGAGGTACAGAGACACTTGAAACGGTAGCGGCAACAGCACCTGGGTGCACGGTTTGTTTCAATTGGAAGAGGAATACAAGCTCCAGGGCTGCACTGAACTCATTTCAGGCTGTCTGGCATCGGGTCAGAAAGCGAGAGTAGTTTTCTCGCAGAGCTGCTCACAGCGATCATTGCGACTGTGGGGGTGCAGAACTCCAAGACTTGGGGACTACAGGGCGTGGAGATGCCAAAACATGGAAATGCCAAAACACGGAGATGGTTGAGGGACAGCTATTGCTGTTTGCTCTTCCTGGTGATTCTCTGAGACCCCACCCCACCCAATTTACAACCCCACCCAAGCTGTGCAAAGCGGCACAAATGCATCGCCTATCTGCCTGCAGCCTAATCTAACAAACTGCAGCTGGGACAGAGAGCTCCAAAAGTTCCAAACCCCAAACAACGAGGAGAAATCTGTAGATCTTGCTGTAGCTCCTGCTGGGTGGACTCACACAGCAGCTGACTTTGCACCTCCTTGGAGATCCAGGAGCCAATGTACCCAGTGGCCAGATGCTAGATTTCAACTCCTCACATCCATAAGGGACACACTCAAGAGGCAGACTCAGTGAGCACCAAAGCCCCACTGAAGCAAGTCCTGTTCTATAAGGATGTCTCCTGCACAGCAGTTCTTCCACTATAGACACAGGAGGTCCTCACAATCAATTTGCCTGGAGGTCATTTCCCCCCAGTGATACTAACAGCAATCAAGGGTTAACTACAACAAGACTGTGTACCCAGCCCACAAAGGCATACACCAAGAGTGTCCACCCCAGGTGATTGGGGAGGCTGAGCCACTAGGCCCAAGAGGACACCTACCACACAAAGTCATTCTACCAACATAGGGAAGCAGCCAAAATGCAGACACAAAGAAACAGGCCACAAATGAAAGAAAAGGAGAAAAGCAAACTACTGAATATAGAGTTCAAAACCACAGTTATAAGGCTACTCAAGAATCTTCTACGAACCTCTGAGGAACTTAGTGAGACCTTCAAGGATCTTAATGAGAATACCAAAAAAAAAAAAAAAATGGAAAAGGACTAATCAGAAATTAAGCAAACACTGACTGAAATAAAGAATAATATATAGAGATCCAACAGCAGATTAGAGGATCCCAAGAACCAAGTCAAAGATTCGAAATACAAGGAAGCAAAAAACATCCATCCTGAAAAGAAAAAAGAATACAAAAATATGAAGATAGGGTAAGGATCCTTTGGGACAATTTCAAACGTACCAACATCAGAATTATAGGGGTGCCAGAAGAAGACAGAGAGGAAGATATTGAAAGCCTATTTGAAGAAATAATGACAGAAAACTTCCCCTACCTGGTGAAAGAAATGGACTTACAAGTCCAGGAAGCACAGAGAACCCCAAACAAGAGGAATCTAAAGAGGACCACACCAAGACACATCATTATTAAAATGCTAAGGGCAAAAGACAAAGAGAGAGTCTTAAAAGCAGCAAGAGAAAAACAGTTAGTTACCTACAAGGGAGTACCCATATGATTGTCAGCTGATTTCTCAACAGAAACCATGCAGGCCAGAAGGGAGTAGCAAGAAATATTCAAAGTAATGAATAGCAAGAACCTACAACCAAAATTACTCTACCCAGCAAAGCTATCATGTAAAATTGATGGTCAGATAAAGAGCTTCACAGACAAGGAAAAGCTAAAGGAGTTCATCACCACCAACCCAGGATTATTTGAAATGTTGAAGGGCATTCTTTAAGAAGAGGAAGAAGAATTAAAAGGTAAAGATAAAAATTGTAAACAGCAAAGTGACAACAAATTCATATCTATCAACAAGTGAATCTAACAAGTCAAAAAAATCTGATGAACAGAATAAACTGGTGAATATAATAGAAGTAGGGGCATAGAAAAGGAATGGACTGACAATTCTCAGAGGGAAGGTGGTGTGAGCGGTGTGGGAAGAGACTGGACAAAAATCTTATACCTATGGATGAAGACAGTGGCGGGGAACCAGGTAGAGGGAAGCTATAGGGGTTGAAAAAAAAGGAACATCTGTAATAATCTGAACAATAAAGATTTAGATAAAAAAGAATCATCAATGTGAGAAAGACATATCAATAGGTTGCCTCCTGCAGGAGCCCCAACCAGAGCCAGGGATTGACCCTGCAACCGAGGTCCGGGCCCTTGACCGGAACCTGGGACCTTCAGTCCATGGACTGACACTTTATCCACTGAGAGAAACTGGCTGTTTGGCTACAATGCTGTTTTAATTACTGTCATATTGTATAGTTTGATATTAGGTGGTGTAATACCTTCAACTTTGTTCTCCTTTCTCAGTATTTTTTTGGCTATTCGGGATCTTTTGTTCCATATTAAATTTAGGATTATTTGTTCTACTTCTGTGAAAAATGCTATTGGTATTTTGATAGAGATTGTATTGACTCTACAAATTGCTTTGAGAGTATGGACATTTTAATTATGCTAATTCCATGAGCACCATGCATGCTTCAATTTGTATCTTCTTAAATTTTTTTCTTTAGTGTCTTATGATTTTTTAAGTATATGTCTTTTATCTTCTTGGTTAGATGTATTCCTATGGTTTTTTTGTTTTTGTTGTTTTTTTGTTTTTGTTTTTAGAAACAATAGTAAATGGAATTATTTTGGTTAAATTGCCTTTCTGATAATTCATTATCAGTGTATAAAAATGCCATCAATTTCTGAATATTTAATCTACTACTTTATTGTATGTATCAGTTTTCATAGTAGTTTTTTGTGTGATGTCTTTAGGGTTCTTTATATATAGTATCAATTTGTGTGTAAATAATGACAGTTTAACTTCTTTTCATATTTGGATACCTTATATTTCTTTTTCTTGTTTTATTGCTGTGACTACTACTTACAATATTGTGTTGAAAAGAGGTGGTGAAAGTAAACATCCTTGTCTTGTGCCTGATTGTAAGGAAAATGCTTTTAACTTATCACCGTTGAGTATGATGTTAACTATTTTTGTTCTATATGCCCTTTACTATGTTAAGATATGGAGGTATGTTAACTATGTTCCCACTTTGCTAAGAATCTAATCTAATAAAAGAGTAATATTCAAATTGAACCTTACTCCATTACACCTAAGCCATGCCCACCAGTCAATCCATGCCCACCAGCCAATCAGAGTAACGATATGCAAATTAACCTGGCCAAGATGGGGGGCTGGAGCAAACAGGAGGAAACTGCCTGCCTAGGCTGGCTGTGGCCTCTGCTCAAGGCAGCAAAGTTCCAATTATAGGAGATAAATAAACCTCAGAAACCTGCTTGCAGCCAGCCTCACTGGACCTTGGGTCAATGGGAGCTGAGGCCAGCGTGCAAACAGCTCTCAACCCCTCACCCAGGCTGGCCAGGCACCCCAATAGGGGCCCGAACCCTGAAGGGGATGTGGGCAGCCTGAAAACGGCCCTCATTCCCTCACCCAGGCTGGCCAGGCATGCCAGCAGGTGGACATCCCCTGAGGGGTCCCAGGCTGCTAGAGGGCACAGGCCGGGCTGAGGGATCCCCCCATTGGAGTGCACAAATTTTTGTGCACCGGATCCCTAGGTTTTATCATAAATGGGTGCTGGCTTTTATCAAATGCATACTTTTTTGCATCCTTTGATATGACTATATGATTTTTATTTTTATTTTTTGTATGTGCTGTATCATGTTAATTGATTTTCAAATATTGGACCAACTTTGCATTCCAGGAATAAATCCCACTTGGTCATGGTGCAAGATATTTTTGATGTTTGCTGAATTTTATTTGCTACTTTTTTTGAGGATTTTTGCATCAGTGTTCATTGGGGATGTTGGCTTATAATTTTTTTATAATGTCTTTGTCTGGTTTTGAAATTAGGGTGATGCTAGCTGGCCTCATAAAATGAGCTTGGGAGTCCTTGGTTAGTGTCATCCTGGTCAGGGTACATATCTAGGTTGAGGATTCAATCCGCAGTTGGGGTGCGTACAGGAGGCACCATTTGATGTTAGTCTCTCACACTGCTATTCCTCTTTCTCATTCTCTCTCTTTCTCTCTCATCAATAGTCATATCCTTGGGTGAGGATTTCTTTTTTTTAAATCAATTTTTCCCTTTATTGATTAAGATATTACAAATGTGATCTTGTCCCCCCAATGTCCTTTCATCCTCCCACTCCTGCCCTCTTCCTCACCCCCTGTTGGGTGAGGATTTCTTAAAAAAAAAAAAAAATAGAAGACCATTTAAAAAAAATGAGCTTGGGAGCCTTACCTCTTCAATTTTTTTGGAGTAGTTAAAGGATGGGTGTTAATTTTTTTAATGTTTTGTAAAATTTGCCTTTGAAGCCATTTGGTACAGGGCTTTTGTTTGTTGGGATTTTTTTTTTCATTCCTGATTTGATTTTGTTTGTTTGATTATTGGTCTTTTCAGATTTTCTGTTTCTTTGTGATTCAGCCTTGGAAGTTTGCATGTTTCTGGGAACTTATCCATTCCTTCCTGGTTGTTCAATTTGTTGACATGTAATTGTTCATAGTATTTCCTTATAATCATCTGTATTTCTATGGTTTAAGTTATTTCTCTTTCATATTTTATTTATTTAAGCCCTCTTTATATTTTTATTTTTCTTCAAATCTGATTAAAGGTTCATCAGTTTTGTTTCTCTTTTTGTTCAACCAGCTCTTGGTGTCATTGATCTTTTCTATTGTTGTTTTAAACTATTTTTAAAATTTCCATTCTGATCTTTATTATTTTCACTAGAGTCCTGGTGCACAAAATTTGTGCACGGGGGAGAGAGGAGGGTCCCTCAACCTGGCCTATGCTCTCTCACAGTCTGGGACCCTTCAGAGGATGCCTGCCTGCTGATTTTACTGCTTTTAAGATGTTCTCTGCCCCCCCCCCCCTTTTTTTGGTAGTTTCCCTCTAATGCACCCAGGTATTAGTTTTCTTTCTCTTCGTGGTCCAGGACCCTTTGCTCCTTACTGCCCGCCTGCTTGCTGCTCCTTACTGCTCAGCTAGCTGCTCCTTAGTGCTCCTGCAGAGGCTCCCACCACCACCACTACACTTGCCAGCCATGAGCCTGGCTTCTGGCTGAGCAGCACTCCCCTTGTGATAGCCAACTGACCACCAGGGGGCAGCTCCTGCATTGAGCGTCTGCCCCTTGGTGGTCAGTGCACATCATAGCGATTGGTTGTTCTGGTTGTTCTGCCATAATGGTCACTTAGGCTTTTATTATATAGATTCTTCTACTCCTTTGACCTTTATTTATTTTTATTTTTTAGTTCCTGTAGGTGTTAGGTTAGATTATTTAATGGAAAATTTTCTTATTTTTTGATTTATGCCTATATTGCTATAATTTTTTCTCTTAGAACTATGATGCATCTGTCCCATATATTTGTGTTGGTTGTGGGGTGTTTTTTGTTTGTTTGTTTGTTTGTTTGTTTTTTGTGGCAGCGGTAGGATATTGGTTGTGTTTTTATTTTCATTTGTTTTGAGCTATCTTTGGACTTCTTTCTTGATCTTGTTATTAACTTGTTTATTGTTTAGTAGCATGTCATTTAGCATCCACATTTCTCTGTTTTTCAGTTTTTTCTTTTAATTAATATCTAGTTCTTTATTATTGTCTTTGAGGAAAATGTATGATATCATTTGAATCTTTTTAAGTTTAATGACTTCTTTTGTGGCCTAATATGTGGTTGATCCTGGAGAATGACCCATGTGTGTTTTAAAAGAATGTATATTCTGCTGCTTTGGGGTGAAATATTCCAAAAAATATCAATTAAATTCACCTGGACTAAGGTGCCATTTAAGGCCACTGTATCCTGGTTAATATTATTGTGTCTGAATGATCTATTTATTGATGTCAGTGGGGATGTTAAAGTTACCTAGTATGACTGTATTACTGTCAATCTCTTCATTTATGTCCATTAATATTTGCTTTATATATTTAGGTGCTTCTATGTTGGATGAGTAAATGTATACAAGGGTTATATCCTCTTCTTGGATTGATCCCTTTATCATTATGAAATGCCCTACTTTGTTTCTTTTAACAGCCTTTGTTTTAGTCTATTTTGTGTGATATAATTATGGCTCACCCACCTGTCTTTTATTTCCATTTGCATATTTTTTCCATTCATTTACTTACAGTCTGTGTGTGTCTTTTGATTTGTTTTGTGTGTATTGTAGACTAAATTAGTATGCGTGTTGTTTTTTATCCATTAAGCCACCCTATCTTTTGACTGGAATATTACTCCATTTACATTTAAAGTAATCTAAACTAATAAAAGCGAAATATTAAAATTAACCGTTTCTCCGAGACAGGGTAAGCCACGCCCACCAGCCAATCAGAGCGGCTGTATGCAAATTAGCCCAGCCAACATGGCGGCCGCCACTCCCGGACCTGAGTAAACAGCCCTTTCCATTGCGGCAGGAGGGAAAGTGAAGCTGCGCCCCTCAGCTCAGCT
>PVJC01021313.1:0-28338 GCA_004026665.1 Murina feae | reverse complement strand
TTTCTCAGATTGGCTTATTTCACTTAGCGTAATATTCTCCAGGTCCATCGGTGCTGTTCCAAAGAGTAAGAGATCCCTCTTTTTTAACAGCTGCATAGTATTCCATTGTGTAAATGTCCCAAGCTTTTTTATCCATTCATCTACTGATGGGCACTTGGGCTGTTTCTAAATCTCAGCTATTGTAAATAACACTGCAATGAACACAGGGGTGCATATATTCTTTCTGATTGGTGTTTCGGAGTTTCAGGATATATTCCCAGAAGTGGGATTGCTGGGTCAAACTAAAGTTCCATTTATAGTTTTTTGAGGAAACTCCATGCTGTTTTCCATCGTGTCTACACCAATCTGCATTCCTACCAGCAGTGGACCAGTCTTCCCTTCCATCCACATCCTCGCCAGCACTTGTTTGTTAAATTTTTTGATGATAACCATTCTGACAGGTGTGAGGTGATATCTCACTGAGGTTTTAATTTGCATTTCTCTGATGATTAATGACTTTGAGCATTGTTTCATATGTCTCTTGGCCATTTGTATGTCCTCTTTGGAGAAATGTCTATTCAGGTCTTCTTCCCACTTTTAAATTGGATTGTTTGTCTTCCTTTTATTTAGTTGTATGAGACTTTATATTTTTGGTTATTAACTCCTTATCAGATGTGTCATTGGCAAATATGTTCCCCTTTTCATTTTGATAGTGGTTTCTTTTGCTGTGCAGAAGCTTTTTATTTTGATGTAGTCACATTTATTTATTTTCTCCTTAGTTTCCTTTGCCCTAGAAGATGTATCCATAAACATTGCTTTGTGAGATGTCTGAGATTTTACTACCCATGTTCTCCTTTAAGATTCTTATGGATTCATGTCTTACATTTAAGCCTTTATCCATCTTGAATTTATTCTTGTGTATGGTATAAGTTAGTAGTCTAGTTTCATCTTTTTGCATGTGTCTGTACAGTTTTCCCAGCACAGTTTGTTGAAGAGACTGTCTTTACTCCATCATATGTTCTTGCCTCCTTTGTCAAATATTAATTGACCATAATGGTGTGGGTCAATTTCTAAGGTCTCTGTTCTGATCCATTAGTCTAGATGCCTGTTTTGTGCCAGTACCAGGCTGTTTTGGTTATAATGTCTTTGTAGTATAGTTTGATATTTGGTAATGTGATCCCTCCTCCTTCGTTCTTCTTTCTCCAGATTGCAGCAGCTATTCAGGATCTTTATGGTTCCATATACATTTTTGGAGTGTTTGTTCTGGCTTTGTGAAGTATGCCATTAATATTTTTATAGGGATTGCATTGAATCTTTAGATTTCTTTGGATAGTATAGACATTTTAATAATGTTAATTTGTCCAATCCATGAACATGGTATATACTTCCATTTGTTTGTATTTTCCTCTATTTCTTTTTGCAGTGTCCTATAGTTTTCCAAGTTCAGATCTTTTACCTCCTTAAGTTTATTCCTAGGTATGTTGTTTCAGTGGGATTGTTTTTTTAGTTTTTCTGAGAGTTCATTATTGGTGTATAAAAATGCCATTAATACTCACCTGGCAGGGGAGAGACCATGATCACAAAGGTGGTTTTCCCAGGGTGAGGCTTATCCATTGCCCTCATGATGTGCTGACTCCTGCGATTTCCCCAAATATGGGAAACTCAATGCATAATTTGTGGTAGGGGGGACTGTGTTCATGCTAGCCTCTAAAATAAATGTCATTTCTGGATGTTGATTTTTGTATCCTGCTACCTTGTCAAATTCATTTATTAAGTCTAGTAGTTTATTAGTGGAGTCTTAGGGTTTTCTATGTACAATATCATATCATTGGCAAATAATAACAGTTTTACTTCTTTTCAAATTTGGATGCCTTTTATCTCTTTTACTTGTTTGATTGTTGTGGTTAGGACTTCCAATAGTATGTTGAATAAGAGTGGTGGAAGTGGACATCCTTGTCTTGTTCCCGTTCTTAAGAGAAATGCCTTTAGTTTTTGCCCATTGAGTATTATGTTGGCTTTGTCATATATTGCCTTTATTATGTTGAGGTATGATCCTTCTATTCCCATTTTACTGAGATTTTTTATCAAAAGAGGGTGCTGTATTTTGTTGAATGCTTTTCCTGCATGTATTGATATGATCATGTGGTTTTTATCTTTCAATTTGTTTGTGATGTATCACATTTATTGATTTGTGACTGTTGTACCAGCTTTGCATCTCTGGAATAAATCCCACTTGATCATGGTGTATGATCTTTTTAATATATTAATGGATCCAATTTGTTAATATTTTTTGAGGATTTTAGCATCTGTGTTCATCAGGAATATTGGCCTGTAATTTTCTTTTTTTGTAATGTCTTTATCTGGTTTTAGAATTAGGATAATGATGGCTTTGTAAAAAAAGCTTAGAAATGTCCCTTCCTCCTGAATTTTTGAAATAGTTTGAAGAGGATATGTATTAGTTCTTCTTTGAATGTTTGGTAAGATTCACCTGTACATTCATCTGGTCCAGGACTTTTGTTTGCTAAAAGTTTTAAAATTCTGCTTCAATTTCATCAGTTGTTATTATCCTACTCAGGTTTTCTGATTCTTCCTGAATGAGATTTGGAAGATTGTATATTTCTAGGAATTTTTCCATTCACCCAGTTTATCCAGCTTGTTGGCATATAGTTGTTCATAGTATTTGCTTATAATCAATTGTATTTCCCTGGTGTCTGTTGTTGTGTCACCTCTTTCATTTCTGACTTTATTTATTTTGGTTCTCTCTCTCTGATTCTTGATGAGTCTGGCTAGGGGTTCATTAATCTTGTTTATCTTTTCACAACCCAGCTCTTACATTTATGGATTTTTATACTGTTTTTTGTTTGTTTGTTTGTTTGTTTTTTAGTCTCCATGCCATTTATTTCTGCCCTGATCTTTATTATTTACTTCCTTCTACTTTGGGCTTTTCTTGCTATTCTCCTTCTAGTTCATTTAGTTTATTGGACCTTTTTTCTTGTTTCTTGAGTTAAGCTTTAGTGCTATGAACCTCCCTCTCAGGGCTGCTTCTGCCGTGTCCTATAGGTTTGGGGTGGTTGTGTATTCATTTTAATTTGTTTCCAGGCAGTTTTTAATTTCTTGTTTGATCTAATTGGTAACACATTCATTGTTTAATAACATGCTATTCAGCATCCATGTATTTGGGTGTTTTTGAGTTTTTTTTATCATAGTTGATTTCTAACTTAATGCCATTGTGAAACAAGATGTTTGGTATTATATCAGCCTTCTTCAATTTGTATAGACTTGTTTTATGTCCTAACATGTAATCTCTGAAAATGTTCCATGTGTGCTTGAGAAGAATGTATATTCTGTTGCTTTGGGGTGAAATATTCTGTAAATATCAGTTAGATCCATCTGATCTAGTGTGTCATTTAAGGCCTTTGTTTCCTTGTTGAATTTTTGTCTGGAAGATCTATCCAGTTATGTCAATGGAGTGTTAAAGTCCCCATTTCGAATGTATTGCTGTCAATCTCTCCCTTAAAGTCCATAAATAGTTTGTTTTTTAATGTGCTTGGGTGCTCCTATATTGGGTGCATATATGTTCCCAAGGTTTGTATTTTCTTGCTAAATCATTCCCTTATGAAGTGGGCTCCTTTGTCCCTTGTTATGGCCTTTGTTTTGAAGTCTATTTTGTCTGGTATGAGTATTACTACCCAGCTTTTTTCCTTTCCTTTGGCATGGAACATATTTTTCCATCCCTTCACTCTCAATCTCTGTGTATCTTTTGTTCTGAGGTGGGTCTGTTGTAAACAGCATATATAAATGGGTCATGTTTTCTTAACCATTCAGTCACCCTATGTCTTTTGACTGGAGCATTTAATCCATTTTCATTTAAGGTAATTATTTATAGGTATTTATTTATTGCCATTTTATTTTCTTTTTGCCTATGATCTCTCTCTCCTTTTCTTCTTCTTAAAGCAGTCCCTTTAACATTTCTTGCATTGTTTGTTTGGTGGCAATGTACTCCTTTAACCTTTTTTTTGTCTGGAAAACTTTATTTCACCTTCAATCTTAAATCACAGCCTTACTGCATATAGTAATCTTGGACTTAGGCCCTTGCTTTTCATTACTTGAAATGCTTATTCTTTAAATAAAGAGACTGCCTGCTGGGAGTATTTTATATAAATGGTTATGACAATAAGAAAAATATGTAAAAAAATTTAAATGGTAAAACCCAATGCTGAAAAGGTTGTTAAAAATCAGAAATCTGTATGTTCTTCTGGTTGGAACCCTTCCAGATCATACATGGCAGTATACAGCAGTAGCCAAATAGGAGCTCTTGGATCCCATGGTTTTAGCTTTGCAAATGTATGCTGTGGAGGTAAATTAAGAGAAGGAAAACACTGCATGCATATGATACTTAGCCATTAGTTCTAACAGCAAACACTAGAAATATCTACAGGTCCCATAGCAGGAGTTTCCAAATGGGTCCCATAGTAGGAGTTTCCAAGATGATCTATTAGACATCTGTTAAAATAAATGTGAAACTGACATATAAGATAATTTTCTTGGGGCGGGAGGGAGAGTGGTGATGAAACCAAATAGTATGAAGAATTGAAATGTAGTAAACAAAGATGAAAATAACTGTTGTGGAGCCTTTCTTCTTCTTTTTAAAATTTCCTCTATTGCCCTGGCTGCGTGGCTCAGTTGGTTGGAGTGTTGTCTCATGCACCAAAAAGTTGGAGGTTGGCTTTCCTGTCAGGGCACATATCCAGGTTGTGGTGCAGGCAGGAGGCAGCCAATTAATGTTTCTCTCTCACATGGATGTTTCTCTCTTATTCTCTCTCTCCTTACCTCTCTCTCTAAAGTCAATAAAGATATACCCTTGGGTGAGGATTTAAAAAAATGCCTCTATTATTAGTACATAATTTTATCAATAGACATAATTATAGCCATTTTTCCAGTGATCATATTTTGTGATAGTACTTATATTCTAAAATTCAAACTAGTTTGGCTGAATGGTGAAAGGCACCGAGAGTTAACGCACAAGGCAAGAATTGTTATTTTAGATGCTGTTTTCAATGTAAACTTCTAATGGTGCCTGCTGCTGACCAGAACGGGCAGCCGTTTTGCAAGGCCAGGCTTTCTGGCCCAGCGCTGACCCTAATGAAAACAGTCAGGCCTCCTCCACTGAAATTCAAAATAAAACCACCCATAACCCCATTTTAAAGAGCAAGACCACAAGCCACAGCTTCAGGCATTGCTGGGGACGCTTCCATTTCTAATTTTATATCTGTAAGTCGCAGAAAGGTCTCCCTTAATCAGCCATGAAAGTGGAATCTGGCTGCCTTTTGAGTTCAGAGAAGCTGGCTCCCTCTTCCTGATCTTGGCGGCTCTCTGGCACTGGGGTGATGGTGGAGAATGCTGGACCTTGAGCACATTAGAAGCTAAGTGCAGGGAAAGGAGGCCATCTGCAAACTTTACAACTAGGACAGGAGAAAGGTTCTATGGAGCTGAAGCCATATTGCTGGATAAATGCACCTACAGAAACCATGTGTCATGTTTCTATGAGGCATCAGGGTACCAGGACAAGAGCCAGATCAATGCTTAGGTAGGAAGCCAAATAGTCTTCCTTTGTGAATAATTCACCCATTGCATCAATTGAATGTGCATATACTGCTGGTCTATAGGCCACTTGGGCTTGAAGGCGATAGAGTGGGATTCAAATACTGACTCTGATAGTACAGCTAAGGGGCTGTAGATAGGTTACTTTGTATACCACAGTTGAAGCATCTACAAATAAAATAAGATGGAGTGATTTGCAGAGACTAGCCATTGGCACAGAGTAGATGTTTAATAAATAGTACCTGCAATTGGTAGTAGTGATGATGGTAGAGTGGGATCATTATTATAGGATTAAAGTATAAAATATAGAATATTAGGGGCCCGGTGCACAAAAATTTGTGCACTCGGGTGGGGGGGGGGGGTGGTTCCTCAGCCCAGCCTGTGCCCTCTCACAGTCTGGGACCCCTCAGGGGATGTCCACCTGCTGGCATGCCTGGCCAGCCTGGGTGAGGGGCTGATGGTTGTTTGCAGGCTGGCCATAGCCCCCAGCAACCTAAGCTCCCAGCAAAGCTGGCTAGAAGCAGGATTTATTTATCTTCTATAATTGAAATTTTGTTGCCTTGAGCAAAGTCCACAGCCGGCCAGGGCAGGCAGGAATCTTCGCTTCCTCCATCACAGGGGCAACCAAGCCTCCTTCTTGCTCCAGCTCCGTGGCTGCCAGCTGCCATCTTGGTTGTGTTAGTTTGCATATAGTCGCTCTGATTGGCTGATGGGCGTGGCTTTGGGTGTAGTGGAGTGTTTCTCTTTTATTAGTGTAGATGTTTATTTACACATTCATATGTCATGACAGATGGTGAGCAATAGCTTTGGGCTTAGAATAACCTAAAAGAAGTAGGTATATCTACTTGTTCACTTGTCCGGGAATTCCCCATGAAGTTAGAAGTAAGATTAATGTGTCTCACAGGAGAAGTGGCTCTCAGGGAATGGTGTTTGACTGAGTGGATTCAGGGCATACTGGGCAAGAGGAGGCCTCGGTTTAACTTCATGTACCTGGAGAACTTTTGATCAAGTTAGGATCTTATGCACTGCAGAGAGTCCTATAGACATGAGATATAAGTTTTTTTTGTAGCAGGAACTATGGGAGAGGTTTCCCTAAACTTTGAATTTTCACCATGTGGCCCTCAGTACATATTTGTTGAGTGATTGATTGTCTGAAGGCTTAGTCTATCTAACTTAGGGAGCTCCTTGATTTAGGGCAATACTCACCTCCCCTGATCAATTTCCTCCCAAATTTTATTGTACCTGCATGGTGCAGAACCCATTTGGAAGTCAGTCAGCACATACCTGAACAGCACCCGGGGGCAGATAGCCCGCAGCTTCTCCCTTGGGTCTCTTTGATATTTTAGACAGCCCCTTGGCTGAGGACACTCCAATGTCTGCTTTGCTGTGGCTTAAATCCCACCTTCACTAAATGCCTAAAGCTTAGCTAGAGTCAGATCCATAAAATCACTTCTCTGCTCAGCCCGAGACCTCAGCATGATGCATCTCTTTGGAAAGGACATGTCTAACTCGTTCAAGGAGCGGTGGCATTGATGCAGGGAAGAGGTATAGCTTTGAAATCAAACCAACCCAGGTCTGACTCACAGCTCTGCCATTTACAAGCTGTGTGGACAAAGCAAATTGTAAAACATCTTGGCCTCAGTTTCTTCATCCGTAAGACAGGAAGGGGAGGGCCACCTGGTAGAGTTGTGGACACATTAGAAATCAGGTGTAATGTTGCAGCCTGCTTACTTAGCACAGTGTGTGGCTCCCAATCACCCCTGCAACGATGGGAACTATTTTCAGGAACATAATGCCTGGTCACCAGGAATCAGCATTTTCTTGAATGGTTCTTTATTAAGCACCTTCTGTGTGTCAGGAACAGTTCAAGGCACTGGGGCCACAGTTGTGAACAAAATAGACAAATCTAGTGGGTTTATATTATAGGAGGTGGGAAGAGAAAATGGCAAATAGATACATAACGTGTCCAATAGTGTTAAGTGGAGAAAATAAAGGGTGAGCGTGCATTTGGGTGCCACCATGAAGTCAGTCACGTGCTCAGAAAGGGGTTACATTTGAGCAGAGCCCAGAATACAGGGTGAGAGGAAGCCATGCAGTTCCCTGGAAGAAAAGCATTTCATCAGAGCAAACAACAAAGGTAAAGTCGTTGCCTAGGAAGGATACTTGGCATATTTCAAGAACAGAGCGACTCCATATAGCAGGTGAAGAGAAAGTGCGATCACACAGGATCAGAGAGCAAGATGGGGCCCAGATCATGAAGGAAACCCTGGGCTGTGGTCAAAATCTGCACTTGACTCAGTGAGATGAGAGGTTGTCAGTGAGTGCTGGCTGTGTACGAGTCGTCCTGGAAACCTCATGGCTTCACATAACAAGCCTTTATTTTTTGCCATTTTGTGGGTTGACCCGGCTGGGGCTGAATCGTCTGGGATGGCCTCGCCCACATGTCTAATGGTTAGTGTGGTGTCAGTTTGGGTAGCAACCAGGTGTCTCTCATCCGGCAGGCTAGAGGGTGGTTGCCAGGCTCCAAAGAGCAGCAAGAAAGGGCAACCCCCAATGCACAGGCACTTCTCCAACTGGACCAGGTAAGTCAGGCGGCCAAGGCCCGAGTCAGTGTGGGAGACAACCAGTCACGGGTGGAGACCGGGGATTATGGCGGTGTCTACCTCAGAAGCATTGGAGGGTTTGCACCAGAGAAGTGACATTATCTGATTCACAGCTTTAAAGGAGCTGTGATGATCAGGACTTTGGACGGTTGAATATAGCCACACTAGAGGAGGAAGCCAGGTGATGGGCCACTGGAAAGCAATGGTGTTTGACTGGACTGGGCCACAGAGCCAGAGGTCCAGAGGTTCATGATGCTGTGTGGCCTGAAGGTGCCATTATACCAGTAGTTCTCAACCTTCTGGCCCTTTAGATACAGTTCCTCATGTTGTGACCCAACCGTAAAATTATTTTTGTTACTTCATAACTGTAATGTTGCTACTGTTATGAATCGTAATGTAAATATCTGATATGCAGGATGGTCTTAGGCGACCCCTGTGAAAGGGTCGTTCGACCGCCAAAGGGGTTGTGACCCACAGGTTGAGAACTGCTTCCTTATAGTATTTTAGCAAATGTATCCTCTCCATCTTGCCTAATCGGACCTTCTCAGACCCCTGGAAGGGCCTAGAAACCAGGGGTTAGTGAAAAGGGGCTGAATGGGAAAGAACCTCCAAACTGGCCACATTCTAATACACAGAGATATTCTCTAATGACCAAGAACTTGATACTTACAGGAGGAACAGACCACTAAGGACTGAATAACCCCCTATAAGTAATAACAGAACCTCTCTAGGTGAAATTAAACAATAGTCATGTTTCTTTCTCTTTCTTCAACAGAAAATACGATGCTGGCATGCTAATCGCGTGAGACAACCTGGGCCACGGACAGCCACAAAGCACAAAACAAACTCAGAAGAAACAAGAACGGTGTTTTCCTGGCGTCTACAAGAAGCGCTTTATTTTTCCTCTAGATTTCTTTTCTAAAAAAAAAAAAAGGCAAAACAAAACAAAACAAAAAAACGAAACTGTAACAAACATTTAAAGACACAGGACAGACTTCAGGTGATAACATTCGAGCATGCTCTTTTATTAAACGTAAGATGGGAGGGATGACAGGACTGGTGAGCAGAAGGCTAAAGCAGGAGCCCCGAGGAGCTGTGAGCCGCCGGGGTGCTGCTTGAAACCATGAACGAAGGGAACGGCTTTTCACCCACCCCGCAATGATCCTGTAAATGCCTACGGACACAACGCTTCCTTTCCTGCCTGTCAAGGTAGCGAGGGGATGCTTGGCAAAATTCATCTGCTTTAATTGCTAAAGAATGTGTTGTGTAGTTTGGCAAGGGAGTCGAAGGACTGGTACCTTTGTGACTCGTAGCTCTGTCTATGCCACCAAATTCTCAGTGTCATCTCCATCTTCACTGACGGAACAAGGCTCAGGGGCCTCTTGCAAGGAGTTGCCAAGCCCACTTGGACTTGGTCGGAGAGAATGGAGCAACGATCTCCTGGATCATGCAGCGGAGAAGGATAAACACTCTTTCCTGAACAGAGAGAGCTCCTGGCGGCAGCGCAGTGTGGCTCTAGCTGGGACAGGGGGCACCAGGCTACTCTAGATAGCGAGAGACACTTGCTCGTGCTTCTCCAATGAGACAGGCCACCACCGGGAAAGAAGAGGGACCCAAGCCTCGGCCAGCCCTAGAGGAGAGATACTGTCCCTTGACCCCTGGAATTAATTCCCTGCTTCCCATTGGTATTTGACATTTTCCCATCTGCTGTGACTACTCTTATTTCCTTTGCTGTGGCAGATCAAAGGACACAGAAAGGCCTGGATAATCTGGATAATAAGTTGAGAGGGGGGCAGTGTTGGCAGTGACGTGCGGGCACACAGGATGGGCGTGTGTTCCAGTCGTCACCTGGGCTCCCGCTTAGCTGGTCTGGCCGCTGAGTCCTTCCTGGATCAGCCTCTCGCTGAGCGCCCACAGGGCCCGGGCTGTCTCCTCCCTCTGTGCCTCCGCGGAGGGCAGGCAGCGGCAGCAGTTGTTGAAATACATCCCTCCCAGGCCCTCTAGCTCGGGGGCAGCAGCACAGTAGACAGTGGTGGCAGCTCCTTGTTGCTGGAAATAATAAAAAAAAAAGACCATAAGCAATTTATTTAAGAAAGAGGTGACTTTCTTCTGACTGGAATCAGCAAGCCTCTCCCTGGCCCACTTGCATCTGAACCTCCGCGTGGTCAAGGGGCCTGAGCTCAGCCCAGGCCTGGAAGGTAGGAGGTGGGCAGCCTGGAACAGCGAGCTCACGAACCCCTCTAAAGCTGGTGTGACTCTCGGCGCCTCATATAGGAAAAGGCTTCAAAAATAAATATGCATATCACTCACGTCGGACAGCTCTCCCCAGCAAAGAGGAAACGAAGGCACCCTTCTGCGCACGAAAGAAGGCATTCATCAAACCCCTTGACTTCCCAGTGCATAATGCATTTCAACACCACGATGTTTCCAGAACCTTCTGTATGGATGAAACCACCCACTCTAATAATGGCCCATCAGGTAGAAACCCCACAGAGGACCGGAGCCAGCCCACTCCAGAACGCAAGTTGCAATGAGTGCTAAGGATCACTTTCCGTTCACCTTTGGAATAGCACTGTGGCTAGGGCTGTGTGTGCCGGGGAGGGACCATATCATCTGACTGTCAGAGATGCTGTAAAGAGGGCTTTGCTTTGCAATCCATAATTAAAAATAATAGGCTGGTGTTCATAGGGAGACACCGTAGGCACGGCTCTAATTTAAAACCAATACAGTTTATCTGGCATCTTATGATTATTTATGTGCATCACAGCCCTGGTTGCATCAACTAATTATAGGCTGATAGAGAGGGGGGTTGTGGAAGAGGACGGAGAAAGGTAATGAGGGATAAGGTCACAATTAGAAAAACATGAAGGACATTTGATTGAGGAGGAAATGGGTTTCTGTCCTCACGCAAAACTTACCCTTTTCCTGCTCCTATTGGGTTTAAATTGTGCCCAAGCAGGGTGCTTAATGGAAAATCATCCCGCGCCAATGGCTTGGTTTACATTCACCACAACCACTGGGGGGTCAAGGTCATTCTGAGGATCAGGGTCTCAAGATGTTCTGATTTTAGGAAAGTGCTACAAACCAGACTTGGGTTTTGTTTGTTGTAATAATCTAGTTCATGTGAAAACCCCGTAGTCAAGTCAGTAAAGGGACATGGTTGTGGGGAGCGGGAGGGGAGACTGGAGTTCTGATCGTAGCTGGCTTCTCCATAGGCCAGGACAAGACCCATTAGTTCAGAACGTGAATTCCTGACATGATTGAGCTTAATTAAGTCGTAATTGGTTTGTTACTTCCCCAACCCCCTCACTGTGCCCACCTCCCAAACAGCCAGCTATTTTCTTGGATTCAGCTCTTTCTTTTGAAATTGATTTGGGTGGTGGCTCAAGTGTAATGGGAATAAGTTCATGTTACCCAATTTTTCTTTCACTGAATTATTGCAAATAACACTTTGTTTAGCACGTGGCACATTTCTCTAAAGAATTTGAGGGGCTTATCTGACTCCTTGCACCTCCTGTGGGGAGGCAGAGTGTCTCTAAAGACAAATTAAAGAATTGAGATGCTCGTCCCACTAACTCAAGCCAAATATCCTTTTGGCCTCACTTCTTAGTAGAGTTCAGTTGGAGATGGTGTTTTGCATAATTTTCTCAATCTCTATATTAGATTTCCATTTTACTTCCCAGCTGCCAAAACCACCAGAGAGTGGTCAGATGATTTACCATCAACTGTAAGGGGTAAGAGAAACCAGCTAGCTCAGCCCCAGATCCAGGCTCTCCACCCCAACGCAGAACTTGGAGTATTGGCATTTATAGAGCAGGACCAACGGGCCTTTCAGAATGCCACCAGTGGTGAGAGAAGATAAAAGTAGGCCACTTGGGAAAGCACAAAGCAGAATTCTTCCACACCCGGTGTAATATTTTGCCACTGTGACCTTCAAAAATGATACCAGGTTGCACCCTTGCATTGTTGGAATGGTACTTTTGCAAAGAAATTCTGCACTTGCATTGATTCAGAATCATGTTGCTGAGGGAGCTGGGGGCATGCGTTTTCCCTCCATGGACTCTGAGAGCAATCGCAATGATCTCGGTTCATATAAGTCTGCCTTTGGCTACCATGCTGAACGCCATACATTTTAGAAAAGCCCGATCTTGCATTAAGAGCTGGCTTTGAGGCTTTTGCCACTAGGCTTGGGGTGATGCACAGTCTTAATTCCATCACGAGAGGTTCTGTCGAAGAACCCAAGGGCACCTGAAAGCAAACACCGCCTCTCCACTAGCTCAGCCCCGCCCTGGGCAGTCTCCCTCTCTGGTCCATGCTCAGTTCACCTGGTACTCCATTAGCTTTCTTGCTGGACAGCTCAATAGTGACAAGATCTTTCAGGCCCAAGCTCACTACCCTTTTTGCTCTGGGGGAATTCTCTTAGCTGCACCAGGGCAGCCTCTGAGTGGCATCTTCATATAAGATGTGCCAACAGTTTCATAACAAGGTCTAACGTTTGGCTCATCAGAAGGAGACTGAGCCACGGGAGGGGAATCTCATTAGTAAATAGGCAGGGCTTGCTGATACAAGATCAAACATTTCAAAATTGACAAACACAGATTTAAAAGCACTTTCGTCACCATCAAATGGCTTTCATGCCACTTTTTTTGGGGGGGAGGGCATCAGCATCCAATTCAGAAACGATGCAAGTCATATAAAGGGGACAGTGCTACCAACTCCGCTATAAAACACCGGAGGCCAGCATGTCTTGTGAGCTGTTACCACTGTTCACGGATCCATGGTGATAACAGCAACACCTTGACCTAAAAGCACTGGCTGGAGCTGTGGGTCCCCCTCAACGCTGTGTTAAGAACAATTTCTCAGATGCCTGCTTAGCAAGGGAGCTGGGCACAAGGGCTCTAGTCTCCATCCCCTGAACTGGCTATGTGTTAGGGTGTGGCTGGCACAGGACAGAGTGTCTGGAAAGCCCAGTAGAATCTTTAAGCATGCCTGGACGCCACTTCTGATCTGATGAAACGTTTTCGAGCTGCCGGAGGAGAGCTGAGCCATCCATCTCCATCATGTATGTAAAGTCACGCAGGATTCTGGTTGGGGATTAAGAGTATCTTGGTCATAAAGGTTCATCATTCTCCTTCAGAAATCACTTGTCAGGTTTGCAGCCCCATCTCCAACTACAGGAAGTGGTTGCTGTTTATTTATAGTTGAGGCCCTGAGACCTAACTTACCCATCCTTCCCGAACCCTTTGTTGGGATGAAAATATTTAGTCGCTTTTCATCAACATTTACTTGATGACTGCCAGCCAGCAATTTGTAGCTGTCAGCATGGAATCAAAATGAATATTGACTCTTTTAAAGGAAGAGGTACAGAGGTTTCTAATAAACAATACATGGTAAAGAAAAAAACCACCCACATATCAATATCTGTAATGCATTGGTTAGTACTCTAACCACCTACATATTGATATTTGTAATGCATTGGTTAGTTCGCTAATATAACTCACGTTTTAATAAGGACACATACTACACAGTTTAGTTTGAGTTTCTCTATTTTAAAATGCATGCTTATTTAAAAGAGTAGATTCCTGTCTTAAAGTAGATTTAACTGAGATGTATAAAAAAACAGACTCTGTCACAGAATCTCTCTATAGTCAATGATTCTGAGAGTAGCAGATGCTCTAAGATTGCTTTATCACAGACCTACACATAGCAGGAGATTGCACAGAAAATCCGGAATGAATCGACTTCTGCAAACAGTACAGATGTGTAAGGGAGTGTGTCAGGGGACTTAGACTGGGCTTAGAACCCCACGGGCAGGAAGGAGAGCCCTTTGGGAAGAGGGCAGCGGTCACTGTGCTGAATTCCCGGGACAAAGGTGAAGTGGGCAGGTGCCTCTTCAAATCCTCAAAGCTTTCCCTGTTTCTTATCTGGGGTCTGTTAGGCAAGACCAACCCTTCCCAAAGGCAAGACCAGCCACCTCTCCAGTGGCGCGTGAATACGGCAGGATAATCTACCACAGAGCTTTGGAATGAGCATGCGTGTCACCCATGGAACGACCGTCTGCCCCCTCAGCCTCTGCCTTTCCCCGCCTGACAGTGCAGCACTGTGCTTCGGACTGCATCTCCGGATGCACACCTGTTCCCCCAGAACAAGGACAGCTGACACCTCTAATTCTAAAGCCAAACAAAGCAAGCTGCCCCCAAAAGTTCCGAGTCCCTCCTGACCGAGGACACTCTGCTAAGCTGACAGAGTGCCACGGATTATGTTCCCTTTTAGGGCAATGCAGTGCGCACAGAAAGGAGGCTCCCAGCCCTCCCCATTAGCATGGCCATGGCCACCGCGTCGCCCTCTGCCTCCACTGGGATGCAGGTGTCACTGCGTAGACCAAGGTCATGGAGTAAGTGCTAACCAACCAACATGCCAACTTCCCTGAAGTTAGGTGAGGAGAAGAGAAGAGTGCAGTCTCCCCAAGGACTCTGCCCTCCAAATGGTCCTGCTTTTCTAGAGGCTGTTGCGAACGAGGACCGTTCACGAGGCAGCAATGGCATCTATGGAGAGTTGGCGATTCTTCAGGCCGGCACTGGCAGAAAGCTTGTAAGCACGACATTCTCACCCGCACAGCCTCAGGACAGGGGCGACTGGACCCCCATGTGGCAAGCCCACTTAGAGTCAGGGTCCAAAGCCACTTGTTCCAAGTCACTCAGATGACCCCACCCTGAACTCTCTCCAGCATTCACATATGCCGCCGCCGCCATAGGAACCTGCCAAACACGTGACGCAGCTGTTTGCATACTGCCCGACCCGTTCTGTGTCCCCATGTGGCTGAAGCTTTCTGTCCATGCCCAGCCACAGTGTGACTCCCTGGCATGGCCTGGCATTAAGCGTGGGGTTTGCCCTGTGTTCACCTGAGAAATGATAAAAGGAGATGTTCCTGTTGTCAATTTAGTCCGTGAACTAAACTGAAATTCTATCCATTTGGACGAACAGAAGTGAGGATTCAGCGAAACCTCAGAAGATCCAATAGCAAATGACCCCTGATACAAAGGTCACCTGGTCCAACACGCCACCTCCAGGTGTTAGGCTGGCCCAGCTAAGGAACCTTGTCTTGGATGATAGACTTTTTTCAACACCTGAACTGAACCACGGCAAAACCAGAGACACTGAAGCAGTCTCCACCTTATAAACCTGTATATGTATAAAGTGAGCGAGGCCTTTTGAAGGGTCATATCTGACACATTAGGTCAGGTTTGCAGGCAAATTCTGTTGCAATCCCTTTCCCGCCCTCCCCCAATTAATTCCTGACAAGTTAATTCCTAGCCAGTGACTCCTACAAAGTCTTTACACAATCAGGCTTAGGTACAGGCAGATGCTTCCTGGGGGCATGGACACAGAACTGTCCTGTGGCTTTCAGGAGTTTTGCTCACCACTGTTCTTAGCAGTTATTATAGAAGGGAAATACACTTAACTTCTCAAACTGAAAAAGTGGAGACCAGGAGAGCGGTATCTGTTGCAAACAGTGGGAGCTTTAGAGTCTGAGAGAAGGTCCTGGAGACGGACTTGGCTCCCACGTAGCCCTGGCCTCACAGAAGCAACGTGCACACCGGCACCACGGACTTGGACCGTGTGTTTGGATATTTGCCTCTTGCTACAGGGTAACGGTTTCTTTGCTAAAAACAGGTTCACACCTGTGACAGAGACTCGGAAGTTCCTTTTCAGTTGACTGTCTCTCCCGCTGTATGCCCAGTGTCACCGGGGACACAGTCTAGGAAAAGGCTTGTTCGCTGAGGGAGAGCTAAGCAATGGGCCATCCCCAGAGATGCAACTGGTCCACAGCCCACGATCACAAAGGGCATCCTGAGTGAAATGTGTGAAGGGAAACAAAGGTGACACGGCTTTCATGGGCCTCCATTTGGGGAGACTCTCAGAGGTGACGTGGAGCCTTTCTCATTTGCATCCCAAATAGTAAGCCCAAACCCAAGTGAGGTAGAGGACCATTCTTCCTGACAGAGACATGAATTTCTAGCAAGCTCCCTATGGGGTTTCCAGAGATTGACTTCAAGACCAGGACGGAATCACTTGCAAAGTCAGGAATGTTGCTGTTATTTCTCTGAGAAATATTTTGCAGAAAAAAGCCCAGAGACCAGGAGGTGCTGGATGGAAAGTCGGAAGTGATTTTTTTAAGCTGAAGAATATATTTGTCTCCACTAGCTGTAAGTCTGGGAGAGGAAGCAGTCGTCCATCCGACCATCCAGGGAGGTCCAAAGCCATGTTTGTTTTGGGAAGGTCGGGCTGGGAGGGATTTCCACTCCAGCGGGATTCAAGGGCAGGGTGACCTGGGTAGGCTTTCGGGACCTGTGTTTTGAATTCCATGAACTGCTCTGAACTTTCCCTTGAAGTAAACGAGTCTTTGGCGTCTGTGGTCCAAGGGTTCTGTGAAAGATATGTCTGGTCCCAAAAGAATGGAAGTGTGCAACTGAGAATGATTTCAACTCCCGGGGACCTGCTGCTGCCGCCGTGAGACTCTAACTCGCTTTGGTGGGGCGGGAGGTGCCCTCTGAATGAGGGAAGGAAAGAGGTGGCCTAAGTCCAGTGCGCGATGTTATTCATGCGCGTCCCACCTCCATGTGTGTCTGCCAAAGAGGTTCTGGACTGGACTGGCCCGAGAGGTGGTCTCATTTCTATGACCGAGTTCCCTGGGCTTCCCCTGCCAGTGCTCTCTGGAGCACCCACCTTGCTCAAAGCACAGCTTTTTCAATGGGTTTTTTCTCGCTGGGACGGAACACTGCATTGGGGCATCCATTCTTCCATGGGTTAGTTTGCAACAGCTAAACAGAAGAGCCATAGAAACCTGCCACTGAACTATGCACCATCCTTCGACATAGGACAAATCTGATGGCCCCTTAGGGAAACGTTCCCATTGGGCCACCTCAGAGCTGGTGCCGAAGGAACTCCTGAGTGTTTATAAGCTGTAAAAGAAGATTTAGCTTGTGTTAATTTGAAACATTTTATATTCTTATTTGATGTTTTTCACCTCGGTTATAGCTAACTCTGTACAATGTAGATCATGGATGCCTCTGTATTTGCCATGTACACTGATAGGAACCTTTGACATGATTGCCAGGCAGAATTAATGGGTTCAGTTCTAATATCAAAGACTGTCTTCAAAGTAGTGGTGAAACAAAAATACCTTCCTTCCCTCTGTGAGCAGGCAGGACTTCTGGGCAAACCCCAAGCAAGCTGTTTAGATGTTAAGGTGGACAGTTCATTTACACCTAGATCACGGGCATATCCTACAACATTGACTGAAAAGGCATTGGGGGGAGGAGGGGGGAGGATAAAACCCACAGGGTGCTCCAATGGGGCCACATCACAGTGAGAAATTAACTCGTAACTCTGTTGTCCAGAAACAAATGAAGGAATAGACTTTGCAGTGATTCGGATCAGAGGCAGGCCCCCAAGTCCAGCCCCACCATTTCAAGTCAAGCACAACTGCATCAGGTCTGTGCATGCATTTTCACAGGGAGCTCACACGAACAGATCATTTCTCAGGCTCAAAGACGCTGGCCTTGTTAATATTTCATTTAGAACATACTGTGGAGAGGGTCTCATTTATACGACTTCCATAATTAATGGTGATAGCTTAGGCACTGCCTTTACACAGAGAGATCTCGTCACAGTGGTCGATGGGTAATGAGAAACAATAGATATTTCATTCACCAGCAGCTTGTTGCTAGTTAGTAGGAAATGATCATGTGCTCTGTCGCTTTAATTGCCAGGGCACATAATTCTGCCTGGGTGTTAGTGAGCATTTTAAAGCACTTCATGCAAATAGACTAGGAACAAAACAAAGTTTACCTTGATTATGTAACACCTTAGCATAGAAAGTTACACAGGTATGTTTTTTTTAATTTCATTCTATCATGCAAATATTATCGAAATATGC
The DNA here is from genome assembly GCA_004026665.1 of Murina feae. Lineage (NCBI taxonomy): Eukaryota > Metazoa > Chordata > Mammalia > Chiroptera > Vespertilionidae > Murina > Murina feae. The sequence continues at coordinate 10,215 of PVJC01021313.1, read as the reverse complement.
ATGTACTGACGACTCATCTACTGTATTTTAGGAAATAAAATTAGGCCGCCTTTCTCTTCTACGTAGACTGTAAATAACTGTAGATCTTTCTCTTGTTCCCCTATGTAAATATATGTAAATACTAACAAGCCATGCATGCTGATATCCTAGGCGATTTCAGGTAATTTTATAATCTGCAGGCATGTACTTGAACTGGTTTGTTAAAAGAAAAAAGAACTCAAAACCTCGCAAACTCTTTAAAGCTGAATAGAAATTAAAGGTTTCTTCCTAAGACTGTGTGGCTTCTTTTGTTTGTCGTCTCGTCCCTGAACCGAGTTTCCACTCGGCGTCTCTGGCCTTCTCCTGGAGAGAGGCACCGGGCCACCTCGGCCCGGACAATGGCTCAACCACGTGGCTTGGGTCTTTACACACTTTCCTTGATTTTTCTAAAGAATGTCTAGACTCATAAGATAGGCATTTTTGGATTTTTCTAGCAAAAGGATTTGGAGTAGAAAGCATTCATGTTCATCGTTTCCATACGTGCTTTACATCCCAAAACCCTATGAAAGAACCTTGTCCTTCTTGTTGCAAAGATGCACACGTGAGTCGCAGTAAGATCAGCATTTGCCCAACATGACAAAACGATTAAATGCCTCCAAAACCTCAACTGGTACCAAGGCTCAGTAAACTTTTTTCTGCAAAGGGTCAGAGAGGAAATATTACAGTCTCAGTCACCACTGCTCCAATTCGCCACTGTTGTGAAAGCAGCCACAGACATCAATATGCAAATGAACATGGTTCCAATAAAACTTTATTTACAAAGTGAGCCGTGGGCCACATTTGGCCCTCAGGCCTCAGTTTGCCAACCTCTGCTCCACTCCCTGGGAAAACTCTGCTGCTCTTCAGCAGACCGTTAACACTTCCCTTTTGAGCATGTGTTTGGTGGACGGGGGAATCATGCGATCAATTGAAAATTCTCCACCACTTCCCTGCAGGTAGCTACACTATTTGCAGAAGTCATGAAATGGGGAGGTGAGCAAAAATGAAGTCCCTTGAGCTTATAAATCAAGCTGTCTTCCTCAGACAAATCTCATTGCCAGGTTTCAATTTAGTTTTCTTTTGTTTTCATAAATGGAGATGGAGAAAAAAGTATGAAAGATTAACGTAAAAAAAGAGAGAGAGAGAGAAATCAAGCAACGCTCAGTCTTCAGTGCGGGGAAGGAGGCTATTACCTCAGGTCTCTATGGAAACCAAGCGGCACACCAACTTTTTAATGGTTGGAAAACAACGCTTGCGTTTGAAGATGTTTTTCCTAAGTATGATGCTTCCGTGTAAATGCATTAATTGACAGTTTCCTTCAGGACTTTTTTATTGAAGTTTCCAAACTTAATTTGATGGCACAGGGAACTCTGTGGAGCCCTTGAAGAATGCTGCAAAGTTAGGTCCTTAGAAAAAGGAGCTGGCTCTGGCTGTGTGCACATCCAAGCCCGTTCTCCCGCAAAGGAGCGAAGAACCGGCCTCACTCCCTGTAGTTTTCCATTTAAAAAGCCCTCGGCATTCACTGTGGGATCGGAGAGACACCTTCTAACCCCTATTGAACAAGAATCAATATCACCTCTCAGTCCTGGAGGGAACTGAGGAGAAGGAGTGGGAAGAAGAGAGAGCTGCGGGCTTTGCAGGGGAGCGTCAGTGTGGGGTGGTGGAAAAAGCCAGAGATCCTGAACTTGAATCCTGATTTTGACACACAGCAGCTCTGTCACCAGCCACAGAGCCTCAGTTTCCTCATCAATGAAATGGGCGTAACAGCCCATTCACAGGGCTTTGGGCAGGACCAATGCTAACATTTGGTCATTTCCTGAGTACACAGATACTGGTTCAAAGGTAGCTATAATTTTGTTTAAGTTAGAGAAGGAAGCACACAAATCAAAATCGCTCTCCTTTCCTTCATGCCAGAGACTTAACAGTAAAGGGGATAGGGGTAGATTGCTGCTTTCTAGGCAAGAAATTGGAGCAACAGTTACCTCTCCCACCAAGTCTTGCCCAGCATCTCTGGGTGCCAGGCTGGGCATGAAAGACCTGCTTCCAATCTCTCGTCAGACATTCTCCTGCTAGCTGACCCACCTTCCCCCTGTGCCTTCAAGCTTGAAGCCTGCATGTCATTTACCTTTTGGCCTTTCCTCTAGAGCAGTGGTTTTCAACTTTCTGGCCCTTTAAATACAGTTCCTCATGTTGTGACCCAACCATAAAATTATTTTCTTTGCTACTTCATAACTGTAATGTTGCTACTGTTATGAATCATAATGTAAATTCTGATAGGCAGGATGGTCTTAGGTGACCCCTCTGAAAGGGTCGTTGGACCACCAAAGGGGTCGCGACCCACAGGTTGAGAACCGCTGCTCTAGAGCCTCACCTGTCACCTGGCCCAGCGCCTCGCCTTTAGCCAGCTCGCTCAGCCCAGGAACAGTCTTATCATGGCAGTCACTTTCCAGCTCTTTAATTATCTCCCTTCCAAAGCCATCCTGAATCCTCACATCTCGACCGGGGAGAGTGAGACATCACAGCTGCCTTAGGAAGTCTGTCCAGGGCAACAGGGATAGCCAACAACAAAACTAGTAACGAGACTGCGGATGTCCTGCTATGTGCCCTGTTATGTGCCAACGACCTATTACTTCCGGTTCTTACAACAACCTCAGAAGGAGGCCAAAGGAGGCAAAGTAACTCACAGCCACGTACATCCCTGGGACGTGTTGGAGCTAAGACCCCAGCCGAGTCTGTCTCAGTTCAAAGGCCATGCTCTTGGTCAGGGTAACACTCTCTCTGAGCCCACACTGGTCCCGGTATGGCATGCTGAACATACGCACAAATGAGGAAACCTAGCCCCACGAGGCTGTGTAAGTATATACTCTTCCTCGGGGTTCTCTGATCCCCCTGCTGGGCACACCCCTGCTCACAGAGCCTCATGGGCCTTCCTCCTCCTCTGCAAGCCCCCTTCTCAGCCCTTAGACCGTGGGCCTGAGGGTGCCGTTTCTGCCTGCATGTGATTTTGGAGAACACCTCAGGAGGGGTCTGAGAGCCACCCCTGCCGCGTTCCTCTTCTGCTTCCCATGCAGGGAGGCTGGCAGGGTCGAGGTCACGGCTAGGCGTTCCGGACCCATCTGGCCGCACTCCCAGGGCGGGCTCCTGTCGGGCCAACTACAGTTGGAACTCTCCTGTCCTCACAGTGCAGAGAAGTGCTGAGCTCAGGACATCGGGGTTCCCCAGGAACACCTGACTCTGCCTTTTTTTGCCCCCTCTGGCTGCCACACCTGGTAGGACTCATCCTCTCACAGTCGCTGGCTTATAAAAAGGCAAACAAATATGCTCGTAGCTCCCAGGCAAGATGTCAGGGAGGATACAAGCTAGCTGTGTAGCTGGCCCTTAGGTAGTCAAGGTGGTTGAAGATCTGTCCTCTATGCCTGCGCCCTCTGCGTCCCCCACTGCATGATGTCACAAGGCAGCCCCCTTAATGTAGGATTCCCCTCTGGGGCCTGGATACCTTCCGTGGTACACTCCAGGTGCCAAGCCCCAAAATGTTTCTTGAATTCCTTCAATAGCCCTGTGCAGATATTATTATCCCCATTTTACTTACAGGGAAACTGAGGCTCACACAAGTGAGATGACTTAGTAACAATTCTTGTTGTGTTGAGTTCTGATTATGTGGCACCTGTCTATTGCAGGCTAAGGGACTGATGAGCCTTTACAGCCAGACCCTTTTTGAGGCCCTTGACATCCACTATCCCCAGTTACGGGCAGGAGCTAAAGCCCAGAGAGGCAGAGGTCAAAGAGCAAGTGGCCGAGTTACGAGCTGAACCCCATCCCTCGGGCTGCAGACCCCCACTCTTAGCAATGGTTCCAGGATCGACGGGAAGGTGTTCACTGTCCGAGTCAAGTGGGAGCACTGCACATGCACAGGTCAAGGTTTTGCACTGTTATCACAGTAGGTCTTTGAGCAGCAACAAGGAACTAACCTTTCTGGAGCATCGCAGGCTGACATTCAATGTTCTAAGGGTCTGCTCTCATGTGTGCTGCTCCCAATTTGACAGATATGGAATCCGAGGTTCAGAAAGGCGAAGCATTGCCCAGGTCACACAGCTATTGGGTGGGCGGGCTGGAAGCTGAACCTGGGTTGTCCATGCCCTGAACCCCTTGGCTGGATGGCATCTTGAGTCACAGAAGTCAGATCCTCCCAGTGACGTTTGTCACATACCCAGTGGTAGGATGAGCATCTCCAGTTAGGTGCTCTGCAGGGCATTAGACTCTCGAGTGTGATGCTAACACTGAGGTGGGAGCTGGGGATTCCACTACCCATGAGAGAATCATAAGGGAGTGAGTCCATTGGTTACCTGGAGTCTATGATCAGAGGATGGGGCGAGTCCCATGAAGCAATCTCTTCTTAAAAGGACAACCTCTCTTATTAAAAGGATCACCTTTTAATAAGAAAAAAGGGGAGGAGTTAACTGTCCTTTCTTATTTTTAACACTTACTCTTCTCTAAGGCTCTTTCTTATTTCCTAGCTTTTGGTAAAGAACCAATTGATTTAAACTGTTTTACATATGAGGGCAGATACGTAATTGCCCAGATTTCAGTACCAATTAACCCTTCCCTAGAGGCCGAGAAGCACAACTTCCTGGTAACTGGGAAGCCAGAGCTTCAGATTCATGACCACAGTATCTCCAGGGTCCACGTACCAACCACTTCCCCTCATCATGGCGAGACATACCCTGCCCATTGTCTAGAGTGTTCATGTTTACATCATAATGAGTAGGAAGCATTGGGAAACACACACACACACACACACACACACACACACAAATGAACAGCCAACCTACAGGTTTTGTCGTATAGGTATTACAAAATTGCCTTGCTAATCCAATTCAAAATCTCAGCTTACCACCACAACCACCCCTTTGTAGGGATGAGCCGTATAACAGGATAATTAAAATCAACTTTTCCATGAGTTGCTTTGCCTTGCTTAAATGACACATCATTGAAAAACAGAATTCACGACAGTGGCATATTGGTAAGTGATTAACAGCTGGCTCACTGGAGCATGGAGCATTGATTTGTAGTGTCTGCCAAATCTTGTGGTGTAAATACTCTCAACATGACCCCCAGAATGCGGAGCTGGGAAGAGATCCACACATCCTTTCTACCACAAGTGAAATGCATATATTGTAATAAATACATCTGTGTCCTCCACCCAAATGCTTCCCATTGAGGGACACAGAATCGGAGACCCTGTGGGACTGGGGGTGAGAACAGGGGGGTATGGAAGGAGGGAAGGAGGCTGGGTAGTTAGGGAACCAGGGAGAAGAGAGGACAGGGCCACCCATGGAACTGGAAATCTCAGGATGCTGAAGTACTATTTTTCAGGTATTGGTGGAAGCTGGGCACATGTACCCTCATAATTTACTCCATTTGCCCAACATCGCCAGCCTGGTGAGCAGCGATAACCCCCTAGATATCCCAAACCTATAGTAAGGACACCTGTTCTTAAGCCGAAGGCCCCTCGGGTCGGCCTGTCCACCCACAGGAGGAGAGGAGAGGATGCTGTCTGCTCACGCTGCACTTCTGTAACCATCAAAGGTGCCAAACCTCCAGGCTGCCTTTGGTTTTGTCACTTCCTCAAATGAAAGCACAAACAGGCTCCCGCTGATCACATTGCATGAGAAGAGTCCGCCCTAGAACCCAGTGATACTGGTGTCCCCGCTTCTAAAAAGAGTATTTTAAGCAAAGATATCTTTGCCATCTGAGTTCACCAGATCTTCCCCAGATGTGAGGAACAGCACTTTCAAATAAGAAAGAGAAACCAATGATGTAGGAAAGCAAAGAAAGTGGGATTTTCTTTCCTTTCCCAACATAAGCCCTGCCACAGGAACATCTAGAAGGTCAAGTTAAGCCCGTCAGCTGATTTTACTCTGGGAATCCATGTACTACCACCTGGATTGTTCCCCCAAACAGCCCTTCTCCAACCTGACATCACCATTATCCCACTCAATGCTGTCCCGTGGCAAGGGGCAAGTTCCTAGCCTGGACTGGATGGCCTGCTTTTCCAGCTCCCTCCTCTCCCTGCCCTCCATCCCTGAGCTCCAGCTACGTGGATGGACTCTAATTAGGGAGTTGTGGCCTCGAAGCCAGCCCAGGGCACTGGGGGGGGGACACTGTGGGGAACCACCCAGATCCCTGTCTGGAGGAGGAGGAGCTCATTCCTCAGCTGCCAGGCTGCTGTTTGCTGAAGGCTGAGTCCTTCCTCAGGAGCTGCCCTCCGCCCAAAGGAGCCGCCTTGCCCATGGACACCCCGCCAGGAGGCAGCCCACACAGCGCCTGCCTGACCTCTTTGGAGGACATCTTGGAGGGTCATCCTGGCTTCAGTCTCTTTGGGACTGAAGTGCCTGCTGCTCAACTCCACAGCTTAGCCCTCCTGCCTGTCCCGCTCCTGCCTGCCCCGCTCCTGCCTGCCCCACTCCTGCCTGCCCCCCTCCTGCCTGCTCCCCTTCTGCCTACCTCACTACCCCACAGGCTGGGGTCTCCAGAGCACTCCCCAGGAACCCGTGTGCCCACTCAGCCATAGAGCCTGCAGCCGGGACACCAGACCTTCTGCTAGTCGCTGGGTGACTTTGAGAAATGCACTTAACCACTCTGAGCCAGTGTCATCGCCTGCAAACTTGAGGTAGTGGTGCACGAAGGAGAATTTCGAGAGCTCACTTAGACCAAGTACATCACGCGCTGGCACAGAGCCCGGGGTGCTCAGTAGGCAGCAGCGGGTGGATGGTAGAGGTGGCAACAGGAGCAGTGCAGGCTCAGGCCACTTGCCCCTCTCTGTCTGCCCCACCCTCTCTCAGCCTTCAGCTGGGGGATAGCATACCCTCACTTCCCCCGAAAAAAACACAGACTCTGGGAGAGCTTCTGATTAGACATGTGGATTCAATTCAGGCATTTCTGTCTACACTCCCTCCAGAAAGGCTGTTAGAGAAAGTGTCCTAAAGAGAAAAACTCGGTGATGGAGGAACAGCAGCAGAAGCGCAGGGCGCTGGGAAGCGGAGGGAGAGGGCAGAGCTCTGACTCAGCAGAGGGGGGCCTGCACTGAGCCTGCTCCCCCAGCAGAACTCGGGACCCGGAAGGAGGTGACCAAGATTGGGACTAAAGAGGAGAGTCACCAAGGCTCAGAGACACTGCATGTGAAGTCTGAGCTTCGTTAAACAGCTTCTGTCATTGCCAAGTTCAGATATCAACTCCCCCGTGAGTTTATAAGACAAACCCCTCCTCATAGCACTGCCGTCCTTAAGGTAGTGTGTAGTGGGTGTGTGCTGTTAGGCCAGGACCCCTTTGAGAGGGGATGCTGGCACCCAGCCCAGTGTCTGGCACACAGTAGGTAGCTAGTGACTGTTTCTAAAGAGATGAATGAATGCGTGATCACATATCCTAGCAGAACAAAGAAAAATGTATCAATCAAACTCAGTTGCTGCATAAACAAAATGACTGGTCAGGTGGTTTTCTTTCCAAATTATTGTTGGTGTGGTTTTGACACAGTTGTTTTCAGCAAGTTATGACTCATATTGGAGCTACATTTATATTATGCCTATTACATGCCAGACACTGATCTAAGCTTGATATCTCCCGCTCCCCCCACCCGTTCTCTCTCTCTCCTCACGCACACACAGAGTCCTCACAACAGCCCCATGGAATTGATTTGCTATTAGTCTCCTCAGTTTACAGAACAATGAGACAGAGAAAGACTAAAGAACTTGCTGAAGTCTACACAATTAGTAAGTGGCAGAGCTGGATTCGAACTCACGCCCTGAGACTCCAAAGGCCATGCTCAGCACAGAAGGTGAGGAGCTGAAGTCCTGGGGAGCTTTCTCTTGTCCCTGAACTTGCTTTCTGTGAGGCTCCTGGTCCTTGGGGGTAGCTGTTGCCTATAGACACTTTGGGGTGAAGGGAAAATGGACTCAGGGAGGCCACCCAGAGTGTGAATCCAGGAGAAGAGACGCAGTCTCAGTCTCGGAGAAGGCCTGAGCATTCTGACCTCTCCTCCCACCCTTGGAGAGACAGTGGGGTGGGAGCACTGCCCCTCTACAAGCAGAGGGCGAGCCTAGTCCTGGAGAAGTGGGCTGTTTCAGGAAAGAACTGACCAGAGCCGCATCCACAGGGTGTGTGGGGGGAAGAGGGTGGGAGCGAGGAGGCGGGGGGAGGGGAGGGGGGAGTATGAAACAGGGCCAGGTGAGCTCAGCCACAGGATTTATAAGGTAAAACATACTCCTGACCCCTGATTCAGCTGCCCCCAAATTCCACCCCTTCGAGAGGTCAGACTTTGCAATCTTCTGGGTATCCTGTCTTTGCTCAAAGAAGAGACCTGCCTTTTTTTCTTACATATCAACGGGGTCCCACCGGGGGCTGCTAGCTGGCTAAGCGACTACAATACAGAAAGGGGTAGGAGACTATCTGCAATCTTTTAAAAAGACGAGTGAAAAGCATGCCTTGTCTACAGAGAGACCACACCGGCTGTTACTTATTCCTTCTAATTTGTTGGCTAGTCACCTCTCATAATCTGAGTCCCACTGAAGTAGGAAACGGGCGGGGGGGGGGGGGGGGGGGGGAGCGGGTCTTCTGTAAAGACTAGGCCCACCACCAAAGCTCTTTTTCTCATCGGGACTCTTCTTCACCCGAGTTTCAGTGAGACAACAGGAAGGAAGAACGGCGGCGGCTTGGTCTCCTGGCTCCGGCATGCACAGCTCTGAGAGGCTGGGAGCTCCCGCTACACAGCACACAGCGCTGCCTTCTCACAACAGCCCTCTGCGGCACTTACCTGATCCTCATCTTCCCCAGCCCGGTAGGACCTGAGGATGCAGAAATGGGAGAAAGAACTTGGTTCTGTCCCATTCCAGAGCCTGTGCTTTTTACTCTGCCTTCTAAGATTCCAGCAGAAAGCAGCAGAAAGAAAACCCTCTATAATGCGAATGGGAAGCGTTTGCCTTGAGTCTGGACCAGACACAGCTGAAAACCGGCAACTCTTTGACGATTCACAGCCATGGAGACCAACTTTAGTCAACTATTCAGGAGCCAAAGGGAAGTAGCAAAAGAGTGAGTGTTGGAGGTGGGATGTCAAGGAGTAAAAGGGGACCTTCTTCTAACTCACCTTCTCCCCAGGCACTGGTGACAGTAGGGCCGGTCCTCCACCTCAGCCCTGCAGCCACATGAGGAAACTGGAGCTCAGAGTGGTTAAGCAACTTGCCCACAGACACACAGCCAGAAAGTGGCCAAGTTGGGATTCAAATGTGAAAAGGGATAGGTGGGCTCTGAAGCCCATGTTCTTCTCACTATTTTGTCTCTCTTACAGTGAAAACAAGCCAAGAAGGTGGACCCTGCGTAGGAAATAGAAAACAGAGGCAGAAAAACAAATGAAACAAACGCCAGAGAAAGGCTGCCCTCCTAAACATGGCGCCATGTTGGTCAGCTTTGGTGTTGCTTCTGAATCACCTTTCCACACTGAACCTTGCCCTGGTCAATAGAGACCTCACCAGGTGCGACCCCACATCTCTTTCAGCTGTCAAACCACTACTTGTACCTCACAGATGAGGCCAAAATATCCAACGGGCAATAAGCTGCTTGGAAAAGATTGTATTCACACACATCTCCCCAGCATTTAGCACTGGGCCTGACAGTAACCAGGTGATGGGTGGACGGAGGGATGGATGGATGGATAACTGAATGAGGAACCAAACGTTGTTTGATGCACTTTTTTCCCCCATTTCACACCAAAAGGGAGGCATATTGTGGAAATGACTCACCGGTGGTTACCCAGACTTTAAAAATACATACATTCCTTATTAGAACTGGCAGGAGCATCCTCAGTCCTGAGAGCAGAGCGCCCTGCCCACCTAATATTACATGAGGTGTTAACTACATTATCTGGAAATACCCTGTGACTAATTCCTCAGCCCTTATCTGCAGGAGAAGAAAATTGTCTCCAGCACGAATGCCCCAGATTCCTGGTCAGTTTATGTAAGGAGTTTCAAGTGATTGCGGTATTTTAAGCCATTTTTAGCTTAAATCACCTGATGTGTGGTGAGTGCAGGAAACCTGATCTCTTGCTCCCTTTCACTCCCTGTTTTTCCACTAATTTTGTTTAAACTACTTACTGTGCCCTAAGTACCTATCCATTGGTGAGCAGGCCTATGAGGACACATCTCCTTGGCT